>JAJONR010009651.1:0-17327 GCA_029582245.1 Solanum etuberosum
AACTAAATTAAGAATGAAATTTGATATATTTGAATTAAACATTACAAAGAATTTTTAGAATATTTTTAACACTCAATTATTCTAAAAATTAATTATTTAACAAATTTAGCAAACTATTTCTAATCGCGCCAAGCGCGGCTAAGTTCACTAGTTAGAAAATAAGCGAGAAACTTAGAAGCTAAATTCAACAAGAGAATATTTTTAGTTATCCACTTGAATTGACTAATTTGATTTATTGATTGACATAGTTAATATTGTTCATAAGAATCTCTCGAGTTCTTACTCACTTATTCAAGTTAACTAACACCTATGTATCTATGGAATTAGAATTAACAAGAACACATTAATAATTCATGTATTATAACCATTCAAGACGATTAGGTTTTTATCTATCCTATTTGCAAACTTATTCCCCGATGCGTAGGTTCAAGATCTAATTTTAATTAATCAAGTTGCAATATAAGATTCACACTTTCTAGTTCAATTCTAAATAATAGTATTCGATAATCGACCAAATAATCAGATAATTAAGCTCATAATTAAATAAATAAACAAAAATAATTCCACATCGAGACAACTTCTTTAATTATAGAAGAATTCTTTTCAATAGGGGTGCTTATGATTTGATTAAAAATCGATCCAGATCAAAAAATAAATCAAACTAATTAAATAATTCGATCCTTCGGGATATGGTGTGATTTAAATATTTAAAAACCAACAATATTTGATTTAAATAAAAAAATCGAACCAAACAAACAAATATACATATACTATTTGAATTAACCAACATGCCCCTCATTAAGTTTATCCAAGATTTTGCTAATTAGTAATTTCTTATAATAAACTTTTTTGTACCAACAAAACAAAAGCTTCTCAGTATTAGTTGTAAAGCTAATTATGCTAAGACAAACATTATTATAAAAGGAATTAAATAGTCCATCTTTTAACATAATAAACTTGCTAGACATAGAATTTATAGAGGGGACAATATAACACAATACACGAAAGCAGAGATAATGCCTACCTTCATATCCACTCCATTCCCATTTGCCAAAAATAGAGGCAAAAACTTCATAAGATTCCTTTCAAACTTTCAAATATTGCAATCACATCATGCTCCCCCCCCCCCACCCCCATCACTCTTCCAACCAGTGGCGTACGCATAATTTTGTATGATAATGTATCCGAGTAAATAAGCTCGAGCAATCTCTAATGATTTTTATAAGCTCGAGTAATCTCCAACATCATCGAATATACAATTTCAAAAGTTATTCCACATTCTATTCTTTCTGTTTTTTTGTTGTTCAAACAAGAAGTTAAATACGAAGAAAATAATCAGAATGAAAAACGTCCATTCTAGGCTCGAGAATTAATGTGTATTCGAATCATACATTGGTGACGTTTTTATTGTTGTGTATATACTTTTTTTTTTGTTTTTTGTAAAGCGAAGTTGAATGATACTCATTACTAATATGTCTGACGCTACCTCCAGCCTCCTAATAAGAATAAGAGAAAAGGAAAAATATGGAACCAATTGAATAACATAACTATCATATGAAGGAGAAAAAGGAAAAAAAAAGTTGAAATTTATATGTTATATATGTAAAGAGAAGCTTAGAATCAAAGTTAAACATAGAGCCAAAGGAAGAAAGAAAAAAACTTAGAAACATTTAAAATAGATTTATTTATGATATAACAACATGCTCACTTTAAGCTAAGTAATGGAAGGACAAAATATTCTGATGGGACTTGCTTGTATAGCTAAATATTCCCTTCTTATATTCATGTCACATAACATAAAAAAGGCAAAGTATATATACCACCAATTAGGTGATTTTGATATACAAAAAATATTCACTCATGTCTCTTCCTACTTGGTTAAATCTCAAGATTAAGTCCCCTCATGAGTATAGCTATAAGCCTACATCTAGGCTCATTCCATCTTCTATTCCATCAAAGTTGAATCTACCATATACAAATCACTCTGAATGTCCAAACATTCTATGTCCTCCAATAGACCAGGTTTACATGACATTTTCCTTAAATATTCACACTTATTCCAAAGTTTTTTACTCTCAACGTTTGTCGTCCTTACTAAAAATATTTGTTTCAAAATACTTGTCATTCTCTGTCTGTCCACTTTTACTTGTTCGTTCACTATACTAAAATAGATGTTCACTTTTCCTTGTCCAGTTGAGAAAACCAAGAGATAATTTTATCATTTAGTTCCTTATTTATCCTTATGATTAGCTATAGTCATTTCCCAATGCATTTTCTAAAACATTACGTTTATTATATTCATAAGGTAGTATAGTAAAATTATAATTCTATTTATTGCTCCTTAAGAGTTGTGTCAAGTCAATACTGGATAAGTAAAAATGAACAGAGGGAATTTTTTTTTCCGTTTTACCTTTATTAGTAATGTGTTCTTGAACTAGAAAGGGGTTCACTATGAAACTTGTCCAAGTCAAATGCAGCATTGAAATGGAAGGGGAAAGTTAGGGGCCATAAAGAGCGAGTTCAGAATTCAACTGTTGAGGCGTCTTTTGGGTTAAAACCCAAGGAGCCAAAACTTTAAGGTCCCAAAAGTTAGGCGGAGAGCGAGCAATACCTTGACAGTTGAGCCTGGACCAATATATCTTGTTACTATTTTCTACTGATTCTTTACAAACAATACAATGTCAATGTGCCAAGAATCTATAATGTAGATTTTCATCTTTACCATTATTGGCAGAATGTTGCAGCAATAGTGTTTGGAGATGGATCAAATTCAAAACTTTATCCATTGACAAAGAGAAGATCAGAAGCTGCACTTCCTATAGCAGGAAACTACAGGCTCATTGATGCAGTTATCAGCAACTGCATCAATAGTAATATCAAGAAGATTTATGCACTTACACAATTTAACTCTGCCTCTCTGAATTCTCACCTTTCAAGAGCTTATTCCTGTGCACACATCGGAAACGAAGCATTAGTTGATGTAATTGCAGCTTATCAGAGTCCTGAAGGCAAGGGCTGGTTTCAGGTAAAAAAAAAAAACAGGCAGTTTCAAGCCTTTATAAATGCTTTCTATAACATTCCTCCTTGAGTAGCTGTTAACACGAATAAGAGCAACACTGTTATATCCAATATATTCTACGGATAAAGAAGAAGTTGAAAGATTTTGTAGGTTCTTCTCTCCATCGGAACTATAGGACCATTATGCTTCTCTGTGTTTTCATGTATTCTCAGGGAACTGCTGATGCAATAAGAAGATGTTTGTGGGTACTAGAAGAGTATCCGATTGTTGATTTTCTGGTTCTTCCTGGTTACCATCTTTACAAAATGGATTTCCAGGAACTCTTAAAGGTCCACTGCAACAACAAAGCCGATATAACTGTTGCAGTGTTAAGCAGAAGGACGGATAAAGATATAGAACTTGGTACTTTCCAAGTAAATTCTGAAAATCAAGTCATTTCGTTCAAAGACAATCCGGAGATAAGAGTGGTACGTTTCTATTTTCCTTCTCCCCGTACTTCCAATTGCTTCATTTGATCCTCATTATGGACTAGCTGAAAACATTATTTTCAGGTACAAAATTCAGACATTTCTCAAGATAAGTATGCTGGTATGGATATCTATGTTGTTAACAAAGATGCCATGATAAAGCTTCTTACAGAGTATCACCCCATGGCCAATGACTTCAGAAGAGAAGTTGTACCAGGTGCAATTTCCTTAGGAATGAATGTAAGAGTCGTGTATTTCCATATCCGAGAAACTTGTTGCTCCAAGTTTGCCATTTTGAACATACAATATCTCCATCCTGTTGCGTAAAGATATTCAACATTTTGTCTTCTACTCTTAATTGAACCATTCTTTGGAACAAACAGGTATATGCACACAAATTCAGTGGCTACTGGGAGGACATGAGAAGCATTGAAGCTTACTACCAAGCAAATATGGAAAGCATAAAGAACACAAAGATGGCATATAGGTCAGTATCTCCAAAACTAATAAGTCTCAAGAGTAAATCCCTTAAATATCACCTAACGGGATTTTCATTTTCGTTAGCAGCTTGTATGACAAAGACTCTCCCCTATACACTTTGCCTCGACACCTGCCTCCAACTCAGATAACTGATGCTTCTATAACAGACTCTGTGATTGGAGATGGATGCTTTCTCAATGTATAAAAGTGATCAATTGTCCTTGAAATATAGATAAAGTTTCTATAATTTTTCTCAAGAATTTGGTCTCACAAACATCTTTCTTCCATACTTTGTGTTTTCCGAGCGCAGAGATGCAAGATCAGAGGTACTGTGGTTGGCATGAAGACAAGAGTAGGTGATGGAGCGATAATTGAGGATTCAGTAATAATGGGATCTGATACTTACCAAGTAAGACGCATGAATACATTTCATTTGGTATTCATGGATGGTCACATAGAGGAAATGGAGACTATATGAATCCAGTTCATATTCAAGTAAATTTTTTTGAAAGATCCCTCATATTTCTACGTTTGATCATGGTAACAATACATTAAGTTTCTAGGGGAAGGATATTTAACTTGGTGAAAATATGCAGAGTGGTCGCGCAGATGAGGATATACACATTCCTATTGGAATTGGAGAAGGCTCACAGATAAAGAAAGCAATAATTGATAAGAATGTGAGAATTGGCAAAAATGTTAAGGTACTTAGAAAGATGTCCTATCAAACTCAAAATGCACCTTAACGATAAGGTGTTTGAATGCGCAACAACAACAACAACAAAAGATGTACAGAATATTGTGATTTCATATTCTTGATCAAACTGCATTCATACTTTAGTAATCTTTTCATGCAGATTTTGAATAAGGAAAATGTCCAGGAGTGCAATAATGAAGCAAATGGTAACATTATCACTAAAGGCATAGTTGTAATAATGAAGGGTGCCATTATTCCAGATGGGAGCATTCTGTGACAGATTCCATTCTTTCAATGATTTGATAGGAAAACATAGCTACAGGGAGTCAAATTGTACACTGAGAATTTTTTATTTTTGTTAATTCATACATTTTAGTTCACTTTGGTTGATAGTTCAGATTTAGATCATACAGAATCATTCTGTAATGACTTTAATTCATGTTAAGGGGAATAAAGTTTCCAAATTCTGGAATCCTTTTAATAAAAAATGTCAGCTTTGTTCTTTATGGAAAAGCTCCAGTAAAGGTTGCCTTCAGAATTTTTAGGAAAAAAATAAAATTTATACTGAAATAGGACTTATTATAAGAAAGAATATACTTAGGGTTCCAATGGGAATTGGTATATTGATAGTTTGGAAAATGCAAAAATATTGTTGTTTCTATTTGTTATTGTTCCTACTTTTATAGATAAAGATTTTCTGGGACACGAGTTAGCTCGTGAATAGCAAAAAAAACAAGAGGAAAGACCCTTGATGAGATTCGAACCCTGCATCGATTGCAAGTGAAGTAACAACTGTCACAACCCTATTTTTTCCAAACTATGTTTTGAAAATCGAGAGTTTTTCCAATTAAAGTGACTATTTTGAAAAGAGAGTCGCCACTAGGAATTGAGTTTTGATGTTCCAAGTCACCTTATTTGAATCCCTAATCAAAAGAAAGTTGACTCTTTATTTTATTGGTTCTGTTGATCGAGGGGAAGGAGTCAGGCACCCCTCGAGTCCCGTGGTTCTAGCACGGTCGCTTTATTGACTTATATATGACTTGATTTAGTTTTGGATATATTATGTTTATGAGCCTAACAATTTACTTATGTCCCGCCTTCTTTGATTTATTTTAAACTGTCTTATTTTTATTAGTGTGTGGTGTATTGGTAGCATCGCTTTCCAACCTTGCCACATATTATTTTATTTATTAATATGTAAAGACTAAAATTGGTTTTATACTCTTTGGATCCTAATATTAGCCTATTATTATTATTATCGATCTAATCATGTTCCTATTATTTAATTGAATAAAATCTAATTATTAAAAAAAAAAAAATTAAAAAAATAATCAACATAAACCAATTAATTGAAATTTTTTAAGATATCGCATTAAAAGGAATGCGAAGAAAATTGAAGATTACATTTTTTAAAATTTTTTCTTTATCCTTTCTCAACAAAACAATAAACACAATTTTATTAAGGATACAAAGTGGAAAAGTAACTTAACTTATTAAAACTAAATTTCATCTAAATATTATTAACTACATAGCGTAGAACATTAATCTCCGTACTTTAATCAAGAACAAGATAAATATATGACTTTTAAGCATGTAAGAAATAATTACATGTTATACAAATTTTACTCTAAATTTAATGATATAAAAATTCTCAATCTATTTCATATCATAATGCAAAAATTAAACACACATGAATTTGAGCAACTTCATAACATTGGAATCACATCTTGTATAATTATGAAATTAAATAATATAATGAAGATCAAGAGTTACCTTTTGTGAAAATTAATTCACAAAGAAAAGACCACAACTGAAACCACGAAAGAACTTAGCTTTTATCGTGTTGTGTTTTTATCTTCATGTGTATGTATGTGTTGTCTGTTGTAGTATAGGTGATGATCTTTTTTTTCTTTTTTTCATGTAGATGTAGATGTAGATGGAATGTATAGGGGTGTGTGTTGTATGTGGAAAGGAATAAAATAGTTTTGATATGTTCTCGTGAATGTCTTGTTGTGCGTATTATAAATAAATTGAATGGACATTTGGGACGTAAATTATGAAGCTACAAAAGCAATGGCCGCTGCATCAGATTTGTTTATTTTGCTGTAAAATTAATTCAAAGAGAGTGAGTACCTTCATCCTAAATGGAGTTTGAGGTTGTCACTTGATGTACTCCAACTCTCAAGTACAATGCTCTGAAAAAGAAGTAAAGGAAAATGTGCAATGTTTATGTATTCCAAAGCATGCTAAGATATTAAAAAGTATGAAATTGCATACAATTAATTATAGGACATGAAAAAACTAAATCAGCTCATTTGATTCCATAAGACTACCAACATCATCTACCCAGCTTCACCTCAACAGTTGCTATCGGATATCACATTTGATGTTAGGACTATCAATCATCTACTAAGCCTAAACATTCCGCAGGCAACAACCAAAAGGCATGCTTAATTTCCTTCTAGACATGGTATATCATGCCAACTTCAATAAGACTAATCTGAGGAATGTTAAGCACCACGGAAGGCCCCCTACAGTTCTTGCGCAGAAATGAATACCCAATGTCAATAGCAAACTTCTTTAAGAAAGAGGACGATCTTCTAGCTTTCACGTAGGAGTGCCCCATTATATATGCAACCCCTGCCTCCTTTGCTTGAATTAAATCTTCAAGCTCTGCCTTAACAGCTGGATCCATGCCAGGGTTTTCTGGCAATTGAAACCTCACTCGTCGCCTCCTTATTTGTGGGTTCTCCTCAGCATAAGCAGATCTTAGACTCTGGAGAGTCAGAGACTTGCTGCTTTGAATGGAGTCCCTCATTCCAAAATCCTCTGAGACAATTAGTGTTGAAGTCGACTGTACGTTTTTTTTGCTTATGACTGCCATCCTCCCATCAAGTGATGGACTCTCGGAGCTTGACAACTGTGGTTCCACCGCTTCCATTTGGATAAACTCTGCTATACTTTGGATGAGAAGGTCCTCGAAGTCCCCATCATCTCTCTGTATGTCCTTGTAGCCATACCTAACAATGCAACGATACATGCGATAGGGTCTTGGACAAATGCGACCAATGAGGAAGCGTTCCTCAGGTGAGACATAGGGTACTGGAACAGATTTGACACATAAAAACACCAACACACTGTGAAATGCAGGGAGATTCGTGAGAAAGTGAGAGAAGATAGCTGGGACCCCTGTTGCCAATTCTGAGTATACAAGGCCTATCCCGGGGACGCGCACAATACCAAGACTGGGGCCCATGCCAAGGAGCCATTTCAATGGAACTTTGTTGTGCAGATCAAAATTGTACTTCTTGCGAGTTCCATATTGCCAGACAAACATGACTGCTAGGAAGACAAAGGCGAGCACTAGGGAGACCCATCCTCCCTGTGGAACTTTAGTGAACGCGGAAGACAGGTACACACCTTCAATGAACCAGAAAAATAGGAGAAAGCAAGTGGCAAGAACTATGTTTCTTTGCCACACAAAAATCATGACCAGTGTGGTGAGAAACGTTGTGATAAACATACTAGTCATGCAAGCTAGGCCTGAAAGAAAAAGAATCAATATGAGAAAACAACCAAGAATTATCACAAGGCTAAATTAAAATAAAGATTCAAGTGTGGACATAAACTTTTTGTAGTAGCTGCAACAATATTCATTGTAAATCAGTATCATGTTAAAAGAAGTCACAATGACCACATGATACTTCACACAAGGGAATACTCTTTGTACTGTGTTTGAGAAAAGAAAGAAGATTCTTTTCAGCAGGTAATGCAATTAGAGATCCCGTCTATCATTCTAATCTTTTCAGATGAGACTCCTTTCGTCCCATGAGGCTTACAAATCCTCCATCACAAGGTTCACAAAGAAGAGTACATTACTAGAGCTACACATCACATTAGAGGGACACAATCATATAAAGCAATTAGGTTCCATAGAAAAGTTTGCAAACAGAACTAAACTGGGATTTGTCACCAATCTGTAGTCTTAACAAAACTACCTTACAGGTGATAGACAACAACCACCTGCGCCTCAAACTCAAATAGTTGGGTTGGTAATTGAATTTTACGTCTTCATCCCCTCTAACAATTACCTTACAGTTGACAGATCGATCAATCAACTATGACTCAATCTCAAACTAGTGGAATTCTGCTATGCCCAAAAGATTCGTCATGATTAGACCATTTTTTTGTTGGCTGTCAAACTATCGCAACCCTCCTCCTTTATATGGTCTATGGAACTGGCTGTGTTCTGGGAAGCTCACATAGGTTAAGTTTATAATGGAAGATGCACATAAGAAAAAGTCGAGTTGCTTTTGTAGGTAGCATGATTGCAATAGTTGGGAAGAAGACATGATGGAGATTGTCACCTTATATTGAAATTAAATGTTCTTTTCAAACAAGAAACAAAAATTATATAGTCAAAAGGAGCATCAAATATTACAAAAGAGATCTTCAACACACTGTTGGGCTTACCGTATGCATTTCCCATTAAAATTGTGTCCTGGAACCCAACAGCCACGGAAAGTGTAAGAATCATAAGGATCCAATTTATTTCTGGTATATAGATTTGCCCTTTAACATGCTTTGAGGTGTGGACAATCTTGACTCGGGGGAAGCAACCTAGTGCATTCAATTGCTTGACTATGGAGAATGTAGCTGTGATGATGGACTGGCTGGCAACAATGCTCGCAAGGGTAGCAATGACAAAAACAGGCCAATATACACTATCTGCGTGAAAGCAATGAGCCGCAGTTCGGAAATTGGATATAACTTCATCAACTATCCCGAGAAGAATCTCATTCAAAAGTGAAATAAAGAACTAACCAGGTATTGAATTATAAAAGCTGTCTGGAATAGAAGCAAGATTTTTGGACAGAAAAGCAGCCTGACCCATATACTGTACCACCAAGCAAGGATATACAAGAAATGAAAAGGCAATCTGCAAAGGAAAAAGACTTTCAGATTGACAAGGTGCAAGTTCTAGAATCCAACTAATCAACTACATTGAAAGATGACACAAAGAAACGGCCACTATAGGCAATATAATCTGCCCAGTCAAAAGGATAATCAGCCTAGGGGGTCCCATTTCACAAAATATACAATTTTGGGTGCACTTTGGATATGTAGTTAATACTGTTTCTTTCAAAAAAAAGAAAAATCCAATCTTAGACACGAAAGTTACTTCAAAGGGTTTCAAATTCTCTTCACTTAGTTGTCATCTGAAGTCCTCTCTGATTAAAACAAATTCATTATCTTAATCCATGTAAACCTTGTTACATTTTCAAACTGTTACAACAATATTTATCGAATTTGAAAAAGAGTAAGAAGAAATGGTTTGAGCCACTTATTTTGATTTCTCGAACCATTTGTTCTGGCTAGTAAGATGTTTCACTTAGCCAGGTTGTCTCTTGCCTGCACATGAATTCAGTAGCAGTTCGAAAGGTTGCCCTATTCAGGAATCTCTGGTCAACTTAAATATTCACTATTAAACTGCAACAGAAACCAATTCTTGCTTGTTGCTTCCAACCCAATTATTTTTTTCCTAGTGCTCAGGATTTGACACGAAAGACGTACATGCTGGGTTAAATTAACTAAGAGCACAGAAATTTCCTGAAGCTGCAAACAGGCTGACTTACCCTCATTGAGCAGGAAGTGAAGTGACCAAGATCTGCAAACATAGCTTCTGTACCTGATGATGGAAACTGAATTAGAAAAAAAAGATTCTAAACTATAAAGGAAAAGTTATCTTATCCTTAATTTACTAACTAGTAAGTATCTGCACGAACAAGTGCTCTTAATTCAAGGATACTTTTTAATCTTGGATAAAAGAGATGATATCTTTGATGTACCTGCAACAGAGAGGAGGACACCACCAAGAGAAAACCATCCATGTTTTCTTGTTTCCCTAAAAAACTTGATGATATAATAGGGAGAAAGAGCATGCACAATCTTGGGATTCCAAATTATAACGTTGTAGATCCCAATCCCAAAAATCGATATCAACCAAATGATTACTATCGGTGCAAACAAAAAGCCAACTCTATGGGTCCCAGAATGCTGTAGAGCAAACAGACCAACCAATATCAGGCAAGAAAGCACCAGCACTTCACCTAGATGAAAAACAATTTAATGATCAATGCCTTGGATGGAAGTCACATAAGAGCAACATAAAAGTGATAAAATATTTACCCAAAGAGGTAAATCTAAATAAATCTACCGTGAGATAGGTGTTCCGCAGCAGCCTTGATTCCTGATATGGCCGATATAACTGCCACATTAAAACTATTCCTAATTAATAAATATACTAAATTGACAAAAATAATGCAAAAGTTCTGATTTTCTGCACTAACATAGGCTTAACAAGGTAGCAAATATGTCATGCTAAAATTTAATATGTTGTCTTATCATTTTTCAACTGAGGAAGGAACCAATTTCATAAAACCAAACTAATAATTCTAAATTTATTTTTCCATTTTCTGGGATAAACTGATAGCTTTTAAATTACAAATGCACACCAGCTAATGCCACATACAAGAAAACAACTACTGTTGGAATTATCAACCTGACATTGCAGGCGTTAGAATACCATCACCAATGACCATGCAAGCCCCCAACAATACAATAATGAGTAAAACTGTACGCGACTTCTTGTGTTTCTCAAGAAATCTCTTTAACGCTGAACACGATGTGGACTGCCCAGCAAAGCCATATTTGTAAGCAGATAGCTCCTCATCAGCTGCTTGTTGGTTGGAAAGTAGACTGAATTTTGCATGTCTACAGAGTAGAGAGTAAAGAGCAAATGTACCACCTGGTAACATTCAAGTATAATTGATCAACACAATCAGGTTCCACAAGAATTATTGGATTCACAGCCTTCTCTTTAACATACCTTCACCATTATCATCAGCACTCAGTACAATAAGTACATATTTGATCAAAGGAATAAGAGTTATTGTCCAGAAGATCAACGAAAATGCACCAAATATTGTTTCTGGAGTCTGATAATCCTGCAACTTCCCCACAAATATACTCTTATAGACATAAAGTGGTGAAGTGCTCAAATCTCCATACACCACCCCAAGACTCTGGTATGCCAATAGTAGATTTCTGGAAATATCCACCAAAGGGAACTGCAAGGCCAAATATAAGAGCCGAGCTGGTTTCATACATAATCAGTAGGTAAATAAATAAACTTGACAAATGGAAACTCTAAATTTATGAATTCTACTAGAAAAGAAGAATATAAAATTTTCTATTAACTGAACAGTAACGTGTATTATATTCTTCTTCTTTTTTCTTTTTTTTTTTTTAAATTTAATAACGTGTATTATCTGATCCACAAATTTCAGGCAATGTGATTTCAGTCACAATGTACCCGGAGCTTGAAGTTTTCTTTTTTTCTGAGATCTCCTTATTTGGATGAATAAACACTCTACACATGGGAATCTGCTAGTTTTTGGTTGCTGTAATATCTGCCTGACTTAATTGGGAGTCTGTATATTGCTTTACACAAGATAGACTGTGGAATGAGAATACTTGCACAGATAGACCCAGAGAATTCTTATTTTTTTCATTTGTGCAAGGGTAGTGGAGTGAAGGGGATTCGCCATTAAGGTTATTTATATTTTTCTCCTATGGAAAATTAAAAAATAAAACAAGTGTTTTGCTGCTACATTGCCACTTGATTGGTGATGGTGCAATGAGCGCTTGCAGGAATAATTTCTTGACCTCCAATAGACAGTGTAATATTTTACTTTTACCACATCCCCTATTAGTGTAAGTTAAGATGAAGGAAAAGTAAAAAAGAAAATTATGCACCTTTGACGCCAACTTCCTTTTTTTCCTTTCTAACTGGGGTTGTTCCTCTTGTCCACCTGTAATGACTGATTCCTGGGCCCCACCTGCAGACATCGGAGGTGGTTGCTCCACATTATGTTGCATGTGCTCGATATCACCTTGAAACATCTATTTACCTGCCATTTGTTTCAAATAATCTATGTTAGATAGAGGAAGAGAGCTGTCAAAAAGAAAGAAAGAAGTTAAGGAGCCAGGATCATAACCAAGGGACAGCCCCCCTCCCTCACAAGATACATCTTACGCCTATGAGTCGCTATAATTATCCAAGAAGACACTTTCATCAAAATGTATAAAATAAGCTGTCACGGATATAAGCAAAGGAAGAACAGCAAAAGGTAAGCACCAGCAGGACGATCTTATCAAATGATTTTTAAGGTAAGCACAAGCATCAAAAAGTGTTATCTTGTAAAACCATTGTATTGCCAGACTGGACACCAACAATCTCAGTTTGATGCAAAGCAACTTAAATCCTCTAATGGTAAACTGAAAATCCCTCTCTAACCAAAAAGCATACATGATACACGAGAAACCGATACCTAGAGTAATCATTTGAAACATAATAAGTAAACTTCTCAGATTTGATTACAAGAGCGAAGAAAAGAGGTTGGAAGAAGATTATCATGCCAAACTTGTTGAAACTGTAGAGAGGGGACACACAAGACATATAGCCCTAGAAGTGGTAGAATTTGCTCGTTCATACACACACCAACTGGCAGCAAAGATAATGGTCGGAAAGGGAATACAAGTCACATTCTTTGACTAATACTCTATTCATCTCAAAATGCAGTTTCTTGTCATTCAAAAATATACAAAAAACAACATGGTCATTAAGTTCCACTTGCAATTCACCAAAGCTCAATGAGTCTTCTATTTTACTAAGCTCCTAAAAAGAGGTTTTCCATTCTTTCTTTTTCCTTGAAAAGGGGTGAGGGATTCATAAAGTAGCAAGAATATTTTCCTTAAGTACAAATAAAACGTAGTCTGGATGTCTTAATCAAATGATGGGAACTAGCCAACTTCCTCTCTTTGTTTCATAACCTGGTGCCCAACCCAACTTTCACGCACCTCAACTAATTCCACAAAATACCTATTACCTCCTACCAGGTAACTCTATCCACCAAGGCTAGGACAGATGAAAAAGAATCACCTAACCTCCGACTAGTAATAGGTACCATGTAACTTTGTCCACCAAGGCTAGGACAGATGAAAAGAAATCACCTAACCTCTCACTAGTAAAAGGTAGCAAGTAACTCTGTCCACCAAGGCTAGAACAGATGAAAAGACATCACCTAGTGTTTTTGTCGCTATTAGATTTTAGCTAACTTCCCTTTTTCCAAGTCCTTTTCATTTTAATCATCAGATCATCTTTCCTAAATCAATAGAACAAGAAACAACATTGCATCTCAATCTCAATGTCAATCCCAGAAGGACCTAGTACATCAGAACCCATTTCCTTAAACTAATCATTAAATTAGTTTTAAAAAAAATCCCAAACTCGAATCCCTAAAGTTCAAATCCTAGATAAGCATCATTCCCAAACCATCTCTATGTTCAATCCATTCCAATTGGGACACACATATATATTATTCATCATAAATTATTGAAGTAGTAATTTTTACTTAGACCTTAATAACAATATAAAATCACAAACTAATCAAAAGGGGTTCTTTAGAAAATAACCAATTACCAAGTTGTTCAACCAATAAAAGTCACAGAGTGTAAGTGTAATTTTCCGGCAACGGCGCTAGGAATGGTGGTGATGTAAGCGGGTTACGGTGGCTGTATTGAGATGGAAAAAATGGAGAAGATAGTAATGGTGTTACTACTACGGTGGGTGGTCAAGATTAGGCCTTCTTCTTCTCCTCCTTGTTCGTCCATGAATGGTGATCTTCTGCTACACTTGGCTCCTTCTACTTGGTCTGCCATTTTCATTCTTGCCAAAAAAATTCTAGGATATTAATTACTCTTACCTTTTGAGGCTTTCATTCAAAAACAAAAAACAAAAAAAACTTTGTATTAGTACCCAAAAATATATACTTATATTTCTCTGTGATTTTCATTTACAAATTACTATGTTATTCTTAATTATCTATTTTAACATATTAAGAGGGTTTTATTATTATTATTATTTGACTTGAACAAAGTTTAAAAAGGATTTTTATAACTTGTTGTCTAACCTTGTTTGGATGGTTGCTACTCGTTATAGTGTACTGTATTATTAGTTTAGATACAAGGGATAAGATATAAGTGCCCCCTAGATTAGGATCGAAATTTCAAAGACACACCTTAACTAAACTAAGGTCCTATTAGCCCCCCTGAACTCATTTTTATTTGTAATTTTGTACACCTTTTGGCTTACGTGGCACATTCCGTGACTCCACGCAGTTGAGGCGCATGAGAGATATTTGGATGCCAGGTAAGCCAAAAAGGTGTACAAAATTACAAAAAATGGGCTCAAGGGGTAATATGACCTTAGTTTAGTTAAGGTGTGTCTTTGAGATTTCGGTCATAGTGTAAGGGGGTACTTGTACCTTATCCCTAGATACAATGTTGTTTGGTATACATAAATATGTTATTTAACTTGGCTTCAGCTGCTATATATGCTCTCCAACTTTGAACATGCACAAGTAGACATTTAAATTTGTATAAAATTGAACAAGTCGGCAAACACGTCTTACGTGTCATAATACACATAGGACACAATGTACGACACAAAGTTGTCATGTAGGACGTAACGTAAGACGAATGTGTTTATTTGTTCAATTTTATACAAGTTTAAGTGTCTACTTGTGCACAACAAAACTTGGAGGACATAGATGACATGTGAGACTAAGTTGAAGGGCTTAGTATTATGTCATGTTGTTTTGATTGTTACTTAAATTTTATTGTATTATATCGTTTAAATCGATTGTTGGGTAACAACAAAAAGATCCATTTTGTGTAATGATTGATTTGGTGTGATCGCATTGTCACCTTAATATTTTTTTTCTCATTTTATTTTTATTTATTATTAAATAATCATATTTTATTTTTTATTTTACATTTTCATAATAGCTCTACCTACTGTCTTTCTTGTAGTTCAAATTGTTGATGTGTGACATTGTAATGACAAAAAATGATACAATCTATTCAAATATTATATTCATTAAAATAATATAATACAATATGATACATTATGAAACAATATGTAACAAACATTAAACCGAGTGTAAGAAAGACTTTTGAAACTTGTGGTCTAAAACAAATCACAGGTGTTTCTGTGCTTGTAAATCATTTTATTAAGGATGAAATTAATATTTTAAAGTTAAATTATTACTAAGGGCCCATTTAGGCATGTGAGATGAAATTATGATATGAAATCATATGATATGAAGTTAAAGTGTTGTTTCGATATGTCACTTGGATTTTTAAGTTGTATTTTCTTGCTCATAAACATAAAATTTTTATAGGTTGTGAAAACTATCAAAATTGCTCCAATTCTTTATGCAATCTTACCAAATAAGCAAAAGTTCATAACAAAAGTATAATACAATATAACAAAAGTTATTTTAAAAAATACAACATTTATTGATCGAACTTTAATTCTATTAATTTTTTTAATGGAACATGAGTTGTAGTGTATACTACTCGTTAATATAATCATTTCAAATAGTATAGACAATCTCCTCACATTGAACATGCATTTCTCGATATAAATGATTTAAAGGTTGGTAAGAGTAATAATATCAACTACTTCCTACGTCTCATTTTATGTGGCACCATTTGACTTGGTAAGAAGTTTAAGAAAAAATGGAAGGCTTTTGAAACTTATGGTCTAAAACAATCCTTAGATATTTGTGTGACTAAAAATCATTTCATTAAAGATAAAAGGAGAATTTTGAAGTTAAATTGTTTCTAATTACAGTAAGGTGACATTCTTTTTTGGACGGACTAAAAATGAAAGGATGTCCCATAAAATGGGACGGATGGAGTATAAATTTGGTTGGTGAGAGTAATGAAGATTCAAGCTAGGGTTCAAGAGCAAGATTTCTCACATCAATTTCATTGGGCTTTGTTGTTAAGGTATGGTAGTTTTCATCCATGGATAGTTTTCATCCATGGAGTCCTCTCAAAAACTCAATTTCAAAGATAGAAATCCCTAATTGTTAGGGTTTGATTCCAAAGTCATGGGTTCCTTTCAAACTTGATTCTAATGATTGAATTATGTTATATTAAGCATGAATTGATGATTTCTTATGGTTTTTATGATGTATCCCCAAGAACCCATGAAATTCCCACATTTCTCAAAGTTGATGATGTGATGTAGGTCTTTGTTGATGAAAGATGAGTTTTATGAATTATGCATGTGGTGATAGAATCACTTGAATTATAATTGTATCCATGTATAATGCTTGAATTCTAGATGTGATCATTGAAATAAAGTTTTGAACCTCAAGGAGGTAAAGTATGAGATTATGCATTTTCTATGAAATCTATGCAATTGTGTTGATGATGCTTTGAGAGTAAAGTATCCGTGTTGTTGTTGTTGTGTTGTTGAAATGACATTCTCATATACACACCTATGCATGAGTAGTGAAGGTTATAAGGTTGAAAGGTTTACTTACCTAATCGAATCTAAAAGCAAGTAATCATGGATGGTGAAAGGTTTTCTCACGTATGATCTAAAGAGTTATCTTAATTGATATAACTTGAATCGGTAGGCCAAGGGTACCCTTTCATGAGTAATTAAAGAGCTATCTTAATTGATGTAACTTGAATCGGTAGGCCAATGACACCCTTTCATGAGTGACTAATGAGCTATTCTAGT
>JAJONR010009652.1:0-33349 GCA_029582245.1 Solanum etuberosum
CATCGGGAGGAAGTATGTAGCTGATTGGCATTGCTGAAATTGGACATTCTTCATTCAAAACTTGTTTGCCTTTCTTCTTATTTTCCTTTAATGCCCTTTTCAACACCAATTCCGGACAAGTATTTGAGGATTCTTGGTCCAAATTAATGTCGAAGACACTGGACTTGTTACATTTGAGTGCTCTGTTCTCTTTTTGTCTATCAAAATATTTTTGGGCATGACTCGCAACCTGTGTTGGTGTCCTGTTTGGCACAAACTCTTTAGCAATTCGAGTCCAATTTCCTTTTCCAAGTTTGTCCAATCCAATCAAGAACGCTCTCTGTTCATCTTCATTCCATCTTCTAAATGACAAAGTTGAGGGGTATATCAGACCATATTACCTTAAAAAAAAATTTGTCATTGGCTTCGTTGTGTGTTATGAACAATAAATCTTACACTTATAAATCCTATTAATTATTAATGCCTTAATAGGAGTATATTATGGTAATATTTTTAAGTAGTAATAATATATATGTCCTATTTATTTGTTCCGCTCCTAACAGATTAGGAATACCACAGCGCTTATAAATATTTGTCTCCAACTACACTTGTTACTCATTCTAATTTTTCTACTTTGCAATTCGCAATTTGCAAAAACAAAAGCTAAGTGCATCTACTGAGAAAAGATGACAAAAGAAACCATCAAATTGTTTGGCGTTGAAATTAGTGTGAACAATGTTTCTTCTTCTGGAGAAGAATCAACAAGTTGCACGGGCTGGATGAATTGTACTAGTTGTAGTTGTAAGGGAAGAAGATGGAGTGATGATGAACAAAGAGCATTCTTGATTGGATTGGACAAACTTGGAAAAGGAAATTGGACTCGAATTGCTAAAGAGTTTGTGCCAAGCAGAACACCAACACAAGTTGCGAGTCATGCCCAGAAATATTTTGACAGACAAAAGGAGAACAGACCACTCAAACGCAACAAGTCCAGTGTATTTGACATTAATTTGGACCAAGAATCCTCAAATACTTGTCCGGAATTGGTGTTGAAAAGGGCATTAAAGGAAAATAAGAAGAAAGGCAAACAAGTTTTGAATGAAGAATGTCCAATTTCAGCAATGCCAATCAGCTACATACTTCCTCCCGATGAAAGCTATGCCTATTGCTATGTTCCCATGACAAATTATCAGTTTAATTTTGTGTCATCATCAACTAATTCTGATTTCGTCCACCGGAATTCGTCTGAGTCTAATTCCACGTCTGGGGATAATTTAGATCTAACTCTCTAGCTATTCAACATCAATGATAATGAAGAATATCGTCAATAAGTGGCGACTCATGAATGCTATTGAATGAGCCTAAACGATCTTGAAGGGATTGGATTAGGAATAATGACACACTAATAGTCATTCAAGAATTGGAATCAATTATCTCATAATTGTAATTGAAGATATAATATTCTTTTTGAGATAATAAGTGTCACAATCTTCTTCATTTAAAACAATTCTAATTCATAAAACACTTGTAATTTTTGACATATGATGACGAGTAGAGTCCTTTGAGTACAACTTGCACAGGTAATCTATTGAAAGAGAATTGGTTGAATGGTTGTGTAATCGTAGACAATCACTTGCGCAGATTTAAGATGTTCTGATCCCCTAAAGATGAACAACGAGCGAGCTATTCTAATCACTCGTGAAATAGAGGTGAAAAACAATGCAGTCAAGTTCGATTAAGTGGATAGTAATGAATGCATTTTCCTGATGATCCACCCATCAAAGGGAGCTGGGAGGTTGATATCTCAATTCCTAATGATCCACCCATCAAAAGGCTTTAGAGGAGGAAGTGATCCCCCGACACTAAAAACCAAAATCCCAGAGAGAAGTTGAGAACACAAAATCTCTTGTTGCTAATGTTACTATATCTTTTTTATTTCATTTCACAAAAACTCAGGATGGTGGATGTAATGACATTAACTCAATTGCTGCTGAGTATTTTTTCAAAAATAAATATTGGTGCTAAAAGGAAGATGTTTTGCCTTCTTGTAACAAATTTTCAGATTTCAGTTGCTTGCATTCTTGTAAGCATCTCATTGTGTTGTATTCTTTAATTTGTTTGTGCCTAGTTAATTGTGAAAACCTCTGAGTATGCTAGTTCATGGGAGCCTAAGTCTATGGACAATTAGAAACATTCATATTTTGAAATTCTTGTACTAGCCTCAAGAATTTTATATTTCAAAATCAAACACTTACACCCTATCTAATAGAGTATATTTAAGATAATATAAGAAAAAATTTACTTAAATAAAATTACGAATAATTTTTTTTAACCCTTTCCTAGGAGCTTCCAAAGTTTCGCTCACTTGGTTACTTGAACTCACAATCTTAGGGTTGGCAGTGAGGGGCACTTACAATCTGAGCAACTCCCTCTTATCACGAATAACTTAAAATTTTAAAGTGTAAGAAAATTATTACAAATAGTTGGTATATCTAAATAATTTGTATTCATTTTCCTATTTATGAGTTTCAAACGGTAAATGTTTTAAAAAGGTATTTATTAATTTTAATCAAAGGCATGATAAAAATTTATCTACATTTATAATTTTTCATAAAAAGTCATTCCAAGAAAACAACAGCATATGTAGTGAAATCTCACGAGTGAGGTTTGGAGAGGATAGAATATTCACAAACCTTACCATTAACTTGTGGCGGTAGAGAGATTGTTTCTGAAACACCCTGGGCTCAAGTGCAACAAATCACTATATAAATTAAAAGGAGATGATAAAGAGATTAGAACAAATAACATGAAAACAATGCAAAGGTCTACCGAAAACGAGCCAAAACAACAATAAAATCATGTGATAATCGAAACTCCATATATTTTCTTCAACTACGATTTTTATTTCCTAATCCTATATTTTCTAATTTGGATTCCTAATACTAACCATGTCATTCCACTCCAAAGTAGCAGAGATTATCTCTTATAAATAGTTGAATAATTGTTATACAACTACACTTTGACAAAACAAATCCATAAAAGTGGGGGAAAGAAAAACAGGGCATATTTCAAGTTCTTATGATGCATTTGTGGTGTGATCATCAGCTACTATTTTTCGGTAATTGGTGAAAGAACTGAATCAGATTGTCTGAATTTTGCTGCGCTTGTAAGAACTGAAAAGTTTAGATAGTCAATCAATCGAACCCTAAAACAATGTTGTCAGCAAAACATGCACTAAAGTACACTAGAATTTGTTTGTGCAGAAGAAAAGACATTCAGAAACTTTGAGGAACCCTCTATATTTATAAACAATAAAAGGTACTATGAACATATGTTTGTACCTTATTGGAAAAGTCACGTCCCTTAGGAAAAATCACAACTTTTCAGAAAAGTCACTATCCTTCAAAAAAAAAAAAGTCATAACCCTCGGAAAAGTCACACCTTTTCAATTTTCTGTAATATTTAGAAAGCATACTCTCTGTTTTCGTGAACTACAACTTTAATTTTTTACTCCTTAGTTTTCTAATTTGGATTTCCTAATGCTAACATGCCATTCCAATCAAAGTAGGAGAGATTATCTCTTTTAAATAATTGGATAATTGTTCTCCAACTATTGTTAAAAGAAATCCATAAAAGTGAAAAAAAAAAAAAAAAAAACAGGGCAAATAAAGAAAATGGGGGAGAGCAATCGTAGCTTTAAACTATTTGGTGTTACGATCAGTACTGAAGATAATGAGGATTCAGTATCAAGAAACAAGGGAAAAAGATGGAGTGAAGATGAACATAAGGCGTTCTTGATTGGATTGGACAAACTTGGAACAGGAAATTGGACTGAAATTGCTAAACAGTTTGTGCCAAGCAGAACGAAAACACAAGTTTCTAGTCATGCCCAGAAATATTTTGCATGGCTCAAGGGTAAGAATGACAAAGCAGCGAAATCGACAAGTATTGTTGAGTTGTCGTCGTCCCCTACTTCAGGGAAAGAAGCTTCGAATGAAGAAAGTCCAATTTCACCAATGCCAATCAACTACAGAGTTCCAAATGATTTTGTGCCTCATGTTTCTAATACTGAGAATAATGGGGATTCAGTTGATTTACTATCAAGAAAGCAGGAAGGAAAATGGACTGAAGATGAACACGAAGCATTCTTGATTGGATTGGACAAAGTTGGAAGAAATTGGACTAGAGTTTCTAAAGAGTTTGTGCCAAGCAGAACACCAACGCAAATTACGAGTCATGCCCAGAAATATTTTGACAATCAAAAAAACAACAGAGGACCCAAACGCAGTGTCTTCGAGATTAATTTGGACCAAGAATCCACAAGTACTTGTCCAGAATCCGTGACGAAAGGCAAAGAAGTTTTGAAATGATTTTGTGCTCCTGTTTATAATATTGATCGGTCTTTTTTGTGTCTGGGAAAATTATCCCATCTGATTTTGTAATAATTAACTCTTATTTTTATTGTTTCTTCCGTTAGTCCGAATTAAAGGTTTTTCATTTCAAACTCAGAGTAGTATTATTTCACTTAAGTTTCTTGCAGCCATCATATTCTGATCGGAGGGGGGTGTGGGTGACTCTGGACTGATTAGATGGTTTAACCACACATTGTAACCTTTATTCTCATATTGGATCTTTGGCCCGCCAAAGTTGTGATGAAAAGTTTTTGTACTTGTTTTAATGTCTTGGTTTGTCAGGTCATATGACCGTCGAAATGGGGCAACATTATTTTAGCTTTTTAACTTTTGCCTGTAAATGGGGCTAAGCTTAAATAAGAAGAACGATGAACTTTCAGGGTTTCACTAACATGGAAGACTTGTTAGTTATGATGCATTTGTGGTGATCAGCAGCATCTATTTTTCGGTTATTGTTTGAATATGCCTTTGAAACAACTGAATCAGATTGTCTGAATCTTGCTTAGCATAGTCTGCAATGTTTAGGCATCTACTAGAAAGTGGAAAATCAAACCCTCACTACTAATATGAAAGTTCACTACCGAATTACTAAGATTTTCCATTCTAAAAAAATAGTTAAAAAGTGTGAATATAAGTTTAAAGCACAATAAACTTTGCTGTATAGTTTCAGATCTGCAATTGTCATTCCACGGAAGAACCAAGACGTCAATATGCTTAGTTGGTAGCTGATGGAAAATTTATGATTATGATGAAATAAAAGAGGTAGCAGCAGGGGAAATATCTTTAAGTTTTTTCCTCGGGATAGCATGAATTCTTCAGATTGCAGTTGGGAGTATTTAATTTACTTAGCAGACACTGAACTTGGTCCATAGAACAATAATATGCCAACTTGCAGTCGAATGTTTATGTTCTCAAGAAATCGTTTATTCAATCCAAATTCAAAGATAACAAAGCAATTTGTGCATCACGGCATGAAACGAACCGATCCCTGAAGACAAAACTAGATTGAATCTCTCAAAGCTTAGACATTACAACATCATTGTGGCAAGATTTTGTCACTGCCCCGTTTTCCTTAATATCCGAGTCAGACATGCTGGGAGGAACATCAACAGCTGGGGAGCAATTGAAGAACCCATGAGGCTGCATCATGAACAACATTTATCAACAACAGAATTAACATAGTGATGTGGAGCATAGGATTTACGAAAATCATTGTAGGTGTTTCAAAATGATGGATATCACCATATCCTAGGAAAAGAAAATTCTTTTGCTTCAAGAGAAAACAAAAAAAATTGGAAACACAGCCCAACCCATTCTCAACCCCAGTTCTATTTTGTTAAAAAGTCATTAATATCTGAGGATTTGTGGGGCACAAGCTAGAAATCCGGCATATAGTGGATCCTCCTCTACCGCTTCTCCACTTAAATACAAGACTACAGCTCCAGCAAGGTTCAAATCCATGATGTCCCACTAACCCACACATCAAATGTTGTGATCATATCACTCCACTAGAACAAAGCCTCGGCTCTCCCAGCCCCAATCCATAATGAAAAGTACATGGGTGAGAATTAGATAATGCTAAACACCTGTTGATGGATATGCTTAACTGGGCACATGTTTTACCAGTGAAAAGGATTTCTACTGTATATGTGGGATGACACTGCCGATCAAGAAAGAAAAAAGTCATAGCCCAGTTATTATACCTGGAGCATAAAACCAATGTGTTCCACTGGCATGACAGGCCAGTCTTCTAGCCGTGGAACATGTACAAGTCCAAAAATATACCTGAAAATTTAGAAAACTTGGTCAGCATCCCTTTACAGCATAACCAGAAATATGTAAAGAGCTTGATAGCCATAATGTTTCGTTTCAATTTTCAGCTGTACTAATTGGTCTTTTATCCATTTTTTCATCATTCCACTGAACCCTCCCTTCCCCTCTTCCCAACCCCTTTAGTGAATGTCAATAACATATTTTCACTCCAATGGTTGCTCTTTTGTGTATCTCCTCTTTGTGAAGTTCTTTCTATTAGTGCCGACAAAATGAGCTCATATTTTGGTAACCCGTCCGATCAGCCCATATTTTAATGAGTTGAGTGATTTTTTACTTGGATAAAATTGGGTTTAAACACATATTTAACCCATCAAAATATGGGTATTCATGGGTAAACTATGGATTAGCCAAATAGGTTAAGCTTCCAACTAATTATTCCTCTTTATAATTGAAAAGGTGAAGTCTTTGACCCTCCAAAAAATATATATATTAAATGTACATTTCTTTATTAATTAACAAATTATTCCTCTCTATAATTGAAAAGGTGAAGTCTTTGACCCTCCAAAAAATATATATATTAAATGTACATTTCTTTATTAATTATAATTATATTTTTCAAAAAATCTATATTGGATAACAAACAGTAGTGTAAAGTAAGATATTGATTAAAATGTAATGAGTACGTTTTAATCCTAAAATACAAATATTCATTTACTTTGAAATTAAAAATATTTCCCCCTTGTTATTACATAAATTTATTTTATATTGAAAAGTCATATTTATTTATTTTACTTTTATGATATAATAAAACTAAACAAAGTATTTTAACATTTTTCATCCAAAAAAAGACTAAAAAATTTTCTCCACATAAGTAGAGTACTATTTAAACATGAAAATATGGGTAAACTTGTATTTTAACCCATCCCATTTGTTACCCAATCCATTTTTACCCACACAAAATATGGGCAGGTTGAATTATTACCCATTTTATGTTGACCCATTTTCAACCCGCCCAAATTTGACCCAAGCCGCATATTTGCCACCACTACTTCAGATGATAACCCTTGAAATAACAGATGAGAATGGCCAAGACACGAGATAAAATGAGTAATTAGTATACTTTTTAGTTGCCATAAGAACTTAAATCTATATTGAGGATGGACTAACCAAAGAACTATTTGCGTTTCTTCTAGGGATCGATTCTGCTGAACCCAAGTAGCCAAACCTTCACCAACACGAGGATTTTGATTTGGAAACTCTCCTCCAGGAAATCTCTCTTCACGAGAGTAAGGGGTGACCCAAAGATTATGCTTTAAGAAGGCAGCTCTCCTCAAGAATTTTGCCTCTGAACCAGCTAGTGGCAGACAGTTTGAACCTGGTACTAGCTTGTAACCAGTTAACTGCCCAGTGCGATTGACTGTTCTTGTGTTCCGGATCTGTATATTGAAGAAAAAAGATACCATTTAACAATCATTTCCAAGTAAAAGCCAAACTACTCCCCATAACACACCAAAGGGGTACACAAATACACAAGACAATGACGATAACAACAGCTTTAGCAGTCCCAAACAAGCTGGGATCGTATAAGACAGTGACAATAACTTAAACTAGACAAACTTCAGATACAGATGATGGAACAGCCGAATACCACAAAAAAAAACTCGTGCTGAATTCACAACTACCATAATTGACAAATTAAATAAACATCAACTGTGGCAGATTTGCAAAATTTATTACTATTGCCATTATTTAAGACTGCAGCATTTGAGCTAGCTAAGAGAATAGCCAGATACAGCCTCTGCCTTCAGTTTTGAAAGAAGGATAGAGGAATACAGTACATCATCAAACAGAAAATGCATACCATTATATTGTTTAGGCAGAGCATAGAAGCTTTGAGCATTTATGTAAAAGCATTACATAACCCTTATAAGATATATCCTTTGATAGAAAAGCTCCAACAAGAGAAAAGGAAACTTACAATCCAATGCCGTGCAGTTAGAGGATTACAATCACGCATTGCCTCCAGTTCAGTTCTAAGCAATCTCTCTTCAGCATAAAATGCATTATTATGAACATTATTTTCTCCTGGTGGTTCAACTCTAGCGTTTACTTCAACCACCTAAATACAATAAACCTTAGGATCAGATTTCACATGAAAGAAACATATGGAGGTAAGTGCATGATATGTGTATGCCTGTATACAAGAAATGGAGTATTGAAGATGCACATGTCCATGTAAAATTAAGGAAAATCACATTCTTTGGTCATTTTGATATGAAATTTTAGTTCATTTACCAAAAGTAGGGTATACAAGGAGGATATTATTTTGTCCCCAGCAATGAAAGCCAGGGTGTTATACTAGGCAAATTATATTGGAAACCAAAATTCGGAAACCAATACGTAAATCCTGAATGGACTGCTCATGAACAAAAAGCTAAATTTAGTCTTTATAATTGATTTCCTTTGCATCATCTCAAGTCATCAATACATGAACTGGTTCGAGTGGTCTGTCAATCTCTGATGTAGAAACACCAGTCAAACAGCATTTCAGTCTTCCAGTCCAAACATAATTTGGATGTTTCACGAACTTTTCCAATTTTAGCAGGTGTCTAACAACAAGAAACATATACCAATCAAGCAAAAAGGTTACTAGCAAGATAGAGATGAATTGAAAAAGAAACCTATGGTTGAAGCTAAATGTGTTTGCATACTGAAGAAATGATACACACTATTCCTAGAAATGACATTAGAGGATCCAGCCCCCGTGATACACCATCACAGTATGTTTAAGGAATTGAATAAAAGACGTGTGGGAGAAATAATTAGAAAGATCTGGAAGGAGAAAAGTAAGTTGCCGAGAAGAAAAGAAAATATTTAGGTTGTACATGCCCCCAAGGCTCCAAAAACCTCCTCTTTGGTAAAAAAAAAAAAAAAGGAACATCAGAAAAGACAAGCGGAGGATCCAAAAGGGCTTGTGGGAAGACCAATGTAAGGGCGTACCTGATTATGTGATTCCCCTGATTTGCAATCAACAGCCATATCCATGCGAGCCACAAAGAAGTGCTGATGTACAGGTGCATACAAGCCAGGTGCAATAGTTGTTCCATATTTTCGAACTTCCCCTGGTAGAAGAGCACCTAAGCTGAGAATTCCAGTCAGTTTGACCTCAGCCTCGATCTTCCCATCCTGTGGTGAGAATAAGAAATTAATGTTTCAATATCCAAATCTCAAAATCAAAATGGACAAATAGCTCCACATTTTCTCCTTTTTCTCTCCTTCATAAAGGAACTACAGACTACTAATGTGATTTAAAGTGGAATTCCTGCCCTACTGAAGTGATGAATGTACAGTTTAGAAACATGGAAATGCATGCCCAATTGAAAAGCAAACAATGCTACAAATTGAAGCACCACCACCTGAATTTAGCTAAAAACAAGTAAATCACATGATATAGGGAAGAGATAATGCAACCAATGAAACCAACAAGTTAGCTCTTATTTATAGAAGGGTAAGCCACCTGATAAAAATGCCAGTAAAATCCATATTCATAGTTTGCCACGGTACAGATGAAAGACACGGTTAGCCGTCGGGAACGTCGTACTTCAGCTAAACCTGTTCTCCAATCTTGATGCTTCCATAAGATTCCGTGATCCTCCTCATGTAAGCAGACACAATTTTCAATTGTCTCAACACCGCCTGTGAAATTTGTAAAATGTGCATCGAAATATTTAATGTAGCCTAAGCAATCACAACCCTGCAATAAAAGTGAACATTCATATGTGATTGCAAAGTTAATTTCACTGAATATTATAAATGGAAGATGCATTTCACAATGCCAATAAGATATTTCCTGACCTTCTTTAAGGAATGTGCATTTTTACCAAGTCCATCTTCCCCTGCATCAAAAGCATTTTTCCTGTAATGTGGCTCATTTGGATCCCCATATGGCACAACCATTTCAATGAAGCTCAGTCTATGAGCAACAGGTCTACGGCCTCTGCTACCATCAATATATGCAACAGAATAGATAACCAGGCCCTCCCTGGGGGTAAAACCAATACGAAAGTTCCACTGCATAGTATGATAATAATTGGGGTAGAAGTAATTAGATCATCCAGAGAAATACAGCAAAATGATATATTGTAAAAAAAGTACCTTCTGCCATTCAACAAAGTGCCCATTGACACGGAAGCTAGGACCTTCAGGTTGAACAATAAGAAGAGGTTTAACATCACTTCGGTCAACCCCTCCTCTCGTTTCACCGGCAGTGTAATTTCTCAATGGATCAGCCGGTGGTAATGGAACCACTTTACGGTCTTCAAACTCTATCACAACCATATTCTGCATATCAACAACTATATGAATTCCTTCAACTGGGCGAGCATAGCCATTTTCCATCGGACAGTCGCTCTCAGTTCTACAAAAGATAAGAGGTTTTCCTAGACGGCGGTTAGGTGCATCAGCCTCACTGAAATAACCTGCACACCTGAACGACTAGGAGTGTTATTATATCTAAACCATACTATAAACAATGCTATTATATATTAAGTAAGAGATCTCATGCAATGCTGTTTACAGAAAGATTTAAAGAACAGAGCAACCAACCAGGCATCGACCATCACAAGATCCATATCATCGATTCCTCTCTTCTTCATTGCATCACGAAAAGGAGGGAATTCCTTCACCACGGCTTCACATTCAGCATATTCAACAGCGTCCTACAATTCAATTTACAGATGATATTTTCTCTTTTGGATGCACCAGTAAAATAGGGTTCTAATTCTTGTGTTGCCATGAAACATTATCACTGTATTTCTTCCATTGAGAAAAAAAGAAAAGCCACCAGTATGTAGAGCACACAACTAGTGCAGCCACTGTTGTGGCTATCTAGTCACAAGTAGACACAAGCACAGAAGTACTCCAAACATCAAAATAGCTTTCTTATAGCTCTTGATAATTCACTCAGACCCAAATTTAGTGGAAATAATTGGTGGACATGTTAATCAAGACCCTGGTAAAATCACCTAGCAAAATTCTTAAAACTTTTAAAATGATATTCAACTTATATATATAAGTTAACATAGGCACCTACCATTGGTGGCTGTATATCGGGCACGACTTTAGATGAAATGACTTTGCCACGGTGGTGGCCTCCTCGAGTGACAGCATGAACCTGTGAGAGCTCAACAATCCATATGCTGGTCTCATTTGATTTCTTGTTATAAACAATCAGTTTAGCTTTCCTTGGAGGAAGTTTACTAGGAATTACAGGCCCACCTTTTGTTCTCGGCAATAAAGATGGTTGAAAAGGAGGAAAGAAGTATGCATCAGCTAAAGCAACCACACTCTTATCTGGTTCCACCAAAACAACCTCAACAAAGCGCATGCTATCTCTCACCTAAACATCAAAGTACACTGTTAAATATTGATGATTAAATAATCAGAAACAAAAAACATCTATATGCATATAATAAACAATGACCTCGGGAGTGCTTCCAGCTGCCCTGACAGTTGCCACGGCCACAGAAATTTCAGCAGCAGTTAAGGGGTCCAAGGGATGGTGAGTTTGAGCCCTCAATAAGGTAGGCAGTCCTGTCAACATCAAATTAGAACAATTGTTCATAAATGAGCCACAAATTTTCTAAACATTCCTTACACACCAACTCTTGGTATAAACTTGTCATTCCAAGTTGATGACTAACAGTCCAAATAACTAAAATACTTTCCGGCCGAACCGTGGATTATTTGGAAGTCTCAACTCTCGGGCTCTGACAGAACTGTCCAAATATCTACAGTGCATTCTGGCCAAACCTTGGATTATTTCAACTCTCAAGTTTTGCAATTATGTAATCAAATTTGTTCTATAGGTTTGGCTTTCAAGTCTTGACCACTTTGGTGCTAGACTAGACTTAAGCTATATGAAATATTCTCTAGTGCTTAAGTTGTGATTGAGCCGAGGTCTATCGGAAACAACCTCTCTACCCATGGGTAAGGTGTGCGTACATCCTACCCTTCCCACACCACTCTTGTTGGGTATGTTGTTGCTTAAGTTGTGATTAAATGATTTTAAGGAAAATGGAAAAGGCTTACACTACAACACACTCCACTGCGACATATAAGAATAATAATAATTTCATATGTATAAGCCACAATAGCATAAGATTTTTTAAGCATTTGGATCTGAGAACGTTTTCTGGAAAAATCAAAATTACAGGAGGAACAAAATGTCTTGAGACACTTTCTGAAATGAAAAGCCAAGTCATCTTCCAGCTGGAAAGCACAAACTTTAAGAACATTTCAACCATCCAAAAATGTTTTTCTTTTACACACTTTTTTTTCTAAAATATAACTTTTTCCAAAACTTGTCAAACAAAAAGGAAAAAATGAAAAATATGAATAATTTCAAGCAACAATAAACTCGTGACTGAGACAAAGAGGAAGACGGCGAGTGGAGGATATCCCTTGCCTGGGAACAGAACACGAGTAAAATTTGTGATTTACATAGATCCACAGATAATACAAAAAGAAAAAGTGACAAATAAACAAAATCAGTCACGATTTTTCACCCTTTTTAGGCCCTTTTTCACTTTTTTTTTAAGGCTACCTCCAAATTTAGTAAAGGTATATCGGCAATCAAGGTGAAGGATGCAAGTTTTATATGCTGAAGAGAAGGAAGAAGGTTAAAACCGCCAAAATACGGCTCCGCATAAAGAAACAAAATTAGCTTACGTATTTTCACATGATTTCCCTCAAAGTTTAACCTATTAGCAACACTAATTAACACTTTTTTCAGCAGCAGTCATCCTACAAATAGCCAAAAAGGCGGTACGATCGAGATTCGAGACATTTCACTTCTGCATGTACATACAGAGCAACAAAATAACAATTCAAATCATGAAAGATACCTTTCACAGCAGGCTGTTGGTTTGGCGCAGCAGGACGATCAATAGAGTCAATCACAGCCGTCAAAGTAGACGGAGCAGCAACACTAGCCGATCTGGTGGATGAAATATCAGAAACTTCAGCTACGGTTCCACCGGCAGTCCATTCGGTTTCAGAAGCGGCGGAAGCATTTCGTGAAGTGGCAGAAACCGTCGTCTTTTCCTGAGCTGAGGCCATTGCAATGGATTGGTAAGTTCACCGTAACCGCCGTAGTACTTGTTACTGTAATAGTAGTAGTAGTAATCCTCTGACATACAGAGCTTCACTATTCTCCTTCTCCAATTTCACAAATTCACCACCTTCGATCCCTACCGATTCTTCTCTCAGCGAAAACTTGTTTGAGTTTTTCAATGGAGAATAGTGAAGATGAAAAGCGTCAGTGGAGTAAATGTTGGGTGGTGGGGTACTTATAGTGGAGAATGAAAAGGAAAAGAAGAAGAGAGCCCGGGGGTAGTAGGGCATCTGGATTGCGAATAACTCTCTTTCCAGAATAAAACGTAACGTGAAGTTAATAGTCCAGCTCATCTTTGAGCCTTTGTTTTCATTTTTATCCACGTTGGTCATTTAAAAATATACATTTCTCACTACAATAAAAAAAATTAATTAATTTTAATTATTATTATTATTATTATTATTATTATTATTATTATTATTATTATTATCATTTACACATAAAAATCAAGATACATTAAATTAATATTCGGTTAATTAATAACCTCTAAGATAATATTTTCTTCCGATCCCAACTTGGGCCAATGAAAAAAATCATTCATTTTGATAATATAATATATTTTCAGAAGACCCCTACATAAATATATGGTCTCATTAATATTATAAATTGATAATTCCTTAAAAGTACAAATATATCTAAGACAATTTAGTGAAATATGATTCTATTGTGTTCTTTTTTGGTTAAAATTTAAATCTAGTTGAAACTCATCTCTAACTTTTTTTATTACATCCAAAAGTTTTGGTGTTGTCTTTTCGAACTGCACAGTAAAATTATGAAAAGTTCTAAATGTGATAAGTGTTTTCTTACGCGTAACTGGTTCCGAAGGTATTTTATCATCTTCAACTTTATCACCAACATTATTTTTTTCAATCGTATCCACAATTTCTTCTAAGTTTTGAACACCTAAATATGTATTATTTTCACTCATCTAACAAGTTATTAACATCCATTTTATTGCCGTAACTGAGATCATTAATCACGACATCAAGTTCATGAATGATGTTTTCGTAAGTGGATTTATTTAAAATCTCTGAGATTTCATCCCCGAACGAATTTTACGGTGTCGAAACACTCTTTAAATTAATAAATATTAATTTATCGATTAAATAATATATCTACAGAATAATAATATTTCATAGTCTCACTTATATTAATTTAGTAAGGTTTTACCATACATGAATTAAAATGAACGAAGAAAGTATTTATTTATCTATTTAATAAAGCTAGACATAATAAATAAATAAAAAGTAACGCATCTCTTTAATTGGTATTTACATTTATCTTTTTAGCAAATATTCAAAACTACCTTATTTATTTATTTCATTAGGTAGCACATCTCTTTAATTGGTATTTACATTTATCTTTTTAGCAAAATATCAAAGAGGCCTTATCTATTTATTTCATGAGATAACACATCTCTTTAATTGGTATTTACATTTATCTTTTTAGCAAATATTCAAAGATGCCTTATTTATTTATTTCTTCATTATTGTTAGTAATTTTTTACCTTATTTATTTATTTCTATATTATTATTACTACTAATCTCTTTTTCCAAAAAAAAATATGTGCTTTTTGTTTTTGATATTATTATTTTCTTTCTTTGTAAATTCTTGTGAGCCTCTTTTTTTCTATAACCTCTGTATAAAACAATAAACACGCCTTTATAGAATGGGTGATGTGACATTATTATTATTATTGTTTGCTATAAATATTTGTCTTTTTTTATTTTCCTCCTTATAAATAGCAAATATTCAAAAGTGCGTTTATTTATTTATTTTGGTTTATTACTAGTAATAATAATCTCCAGATAGTTAGATATTGAGGGGTCTATCATTATTACCCCTTCCTACTGAGATGTTTTGTGATCTTGAGACAGTTGCTCGTAACTTAATAAGTATTTTCAGATGTTCATTTGAATTAAGTTTTGATTTAGACTTTAAAATTTAATTATGCTTTTGAAGTTCCCATTTTGCTTGAGTAAGTCTTCTGTTAAGTAGTTAGTCAGGCTAAGGATTCACTTGGGACCAGCGATGGTTCTCGAGTGCCGTCCACGTTTAGGATGTAGGCTTGGGACGTGATATACATGCCTCAAAGCCATCTTCTTCTTCAATTATATTTCTTATTATTTTTTCTAACAATTTTAAAGAGATATTGGATTTGAAGAAGATAAACGAGACAAGATCCTTGAATTCTTATGAAAGTGGGGTAGTAAAACAAATTGAGTGATCTTAAGTATGATTCTAAGGTAACAAGTCATATGCAAAAGTGAGCCAGCAATGGATCCGAAGGAAATGACATATATCGGGTTCTGCTTTCTTAACTTCTCCTATTATTTATTTATGAAACTTTCATAAATGTTAGCATAAATAATTCACTTGTGATGATCTTGAAATGTATTTTAAATAAGTTTAGGAATAACATATTTGGTATGCTTAATATAAGTTTGTTATTTAGGCCAAAGAAAATTATTATGGCATAATTGTGTTGCATAAAGATCATGTGAATTTTATTTTCAAGTTATGAAATTATATATATGAATTCCTTTATTTTGATGCATTATATCTATACTAAAAAATTGTTAGAATAATTAGAGATTAAAAGAAATGATAATTTTTTATTAGGTCATTTTTCGTTCATTAAATGTTGAAGACTTTGTGTTCTTACTAAATGATCAGGTGTTATGGCATTGGAACGCTATAAATTTGACAATAAAATAATCTACTAATGTTAATTAGATGTCCACTCAAGTTATGAAAAGGACATTTAAAACATTTAAAGCGTGGGGGTGATTGAATTATGATTAATAATCAATAATATTTGAAGAAGTTTAAGACATAAATTATTTCTTCAACATCCACAAGATATATCTTTGGTGTACTTGACATGGCAGTTTGTGTTTATAACTTGACAAGTTTAGCGATGCTTAGTTGTTTAAACTACTAGTATGATGATCATGCTATAAGCTTTGATAGAAATATTGTGTAATTTCGTGAAGTAGTATCACTTGAAATATTGTGATTTTTCATGACAAAAGATATATGTTGTAAAATTACTTTTGTGTAGACATGACCATTCATACATAGATGAATTGGTGTGTTGGTCTATATATAGTAAAACTTCTAATGATAATGTTAAAATCCATATAAATTGAATTTGTAACATGTATGAAGGTGTCATAAATTTTGCATCAAAATAGACTTGAATTTCATAGTGGAATAAGAATGTGTTTAGCATATAAATTCTTGAAAAGAAATTGAATGATTGAAAAAATATGATTTTGAAATATTGAGATCATGATGATTTCTGTGATATGCCTATGTGATGATTTGTATGATTTATATTAATCTTGTAAAATTTAGTTTCAAAAGATGCAGTATAATAAATGTGTGAATGAATAAGGCTAAAATTCTTAAACTAAACACAAGTGATGGAAATCCAACTTTGAGTTAGTATACACTTTAACAATACAAGTTCAACGGGTAATAACAAGTTACTTGGTGTTGCTAAAGCACGAGTCTTTTTTTAGAGTCTTGATTCAAGTGTATTGCATACTGTTATTTGAGAAGTTGAGGAGTTGTTAAATGCTTGAAATAACAGGGGCTTAGTGACAAATTTCATAGTGCAGGATGTTACACGGAAGTTGAATTAATTCATAATGAAATTATTAAATGTCTATAGTAACAGGGACTTATTAGCTAATTTCACTTATATGTATCTTGAAGTGGTGTCGCTTCAAGCAAGATATAAATGGTTGGTCTTGTAAATATTCATGAAATCAGGATGAGCACATGGTCATAAACGTGCTATAGCAGATACTGGGTTTTCTAAGCTATAAATAATATTATGTGTGTGATATTTTTTATTTTGACACATGGAGTTGTGGTTCAAATCTTTTATGATACCAATTACTTTGTCAGAACTTTAAAGTATTTGCACTAACGGAAAGTTCAAATCTATTATAATATACTCTCTAGTATGCATGATATTATGAGAAATATCACAAACTAGTGGGGAATTATTGAATATTTTGTAATATATATAGGTCTTAAATTGAACAGACACATTTGTTCGTGAAAGAACATGGCTGTTATGAAAAAATATTTGTTCGTGAAAGAATATGACCTTTATGAAAAGTCACATGTTCATGAAAGAACATGACTCTTATGAAAAGTCATTTCTTAAGTTTTATAAATATAAAGACTCTCTAGAAGTAGCCCAAGAAAAATCTGCAAGTATATCCAAAAATTTTGTTGTATCCTTGAAGAGAATTGTTTGAATTTTGTTGTATCCTTGAAGGTTATATTTCCTATTATTTTTTCTAACACTACTATTCACCTCTCTACAAATGAAGTATAGAGAGTGCTTGGAGAGTCATTCTCTATTTTACTCTTCAAATAGAGAGTACAGAGTAAAATAGAGGTGGATTGGAGATGGTCTTAGGAGAAAGAATGGATAGAAGAAATAAATAAGTGAGATAATTAAGTGGATATGACTCTATTTTATGATATTTTAAAGTATTGATGTATTCCAATGTATCAGACTCTAAGTTGGGTAAATAATTAACAAATAGTGGAATAATAAGTTTTTATTTAAAAGTATAAATTGAATTAATAGATATGGTACGAATGTATACCTAATTGGGTAGTTTTTTTTCAATAATAAAATACTCACATTTTCTTTGATTTATGTTTTTTTTTTAATTTCTCACTCGATGTTTGATGTCCGCGTTGACTCCATACCCACGATTAGGGGTGTTCACGGGTCGGTTTGGATCGGTTATTGGTCAAAATCAAAATCAAACCAACTTAATCGATTTTAAAATTATCAAAACCAAACCAAACCAAATATAATATATATTTTCGGTTTGGTTGTTATCGGCTTCGGTTCGGGTACTCGGTTCTTAACCACAGACAAAAATAAAAGAAACAATTCATTCAAAACGTGAAAAAAGTGACAACAATCCATTCAAAACGAAAATAATTAAAATGACTGACATTACATAACTTTCAATCATTGAATTTACTATGAATAAAGCTTCAAAATTCATTATTTTGGACTAGAAGGAAGAGACAATATCATTTTCAATCTCATAAGAATTATCATAGTCCCATATATACATGAAACCAATAAGATAAATATTCTCACCTTGGGCATTTTTGCTTTCATAAGTAAATTATAAATAAATTTTGATGAAAATACATATAAAATATTTAAAATTGTTTATAAAAATAATATATTATATATGTATAATAATAAAATATATGCATATAATTTGTCGGTTCGGTTCGGTTATTTCTTCGGTCTTTTTGGAACAAAACCATAACCAACCCAAATACTATCGGGTTTTAAAAATCTAAAATCAAACCATACCTAACCCAAATAAAATCGATTTATTTAATCCGTTTGGATCGGTTTTTATCCAAACCGTGAACACTCTTACCCATGACTCAAACTCGAAACCTCTGATTAAGGATGAATTGGTCGCATCACTGCATCACAAATTCACAATCCATGTTGGTATAAATGTACGTGTATCATTGAATTTTTGTGGGACTCTACAAGACATGTTCAATTCTAATTGAACTCTATAAGACGTGTTCAATTTCAGTTAGGGTTTTGGAGGTTATTCAACCCTAAACCCTAGTTTATTCCTATATAAAGTGCATTATATTTCCTTAAAGAGCATCTCGAATATTCCATAAATTCATGAAATCTTCATAAAGAGATCAAATCCAAATCATCTTATTTCGAGAAATACGCCACTAACAACCCTCGAATCATGTCGAGAAATCTTATGAGAAAAGAAAATCTAAATCATCTTATTTCGAGAAATACGCCACTAACAACCCTCGAATCATGTCGAGAAATCTTATAAGAAAAGAAATAAGGAAGGAACAAAATTGTATCCGCACTATTATTAATAAAATATTTATATTTCTTCATATTCTATTTGTGATTGCAATTTATTTTCTGTCATATTAAAATTTGTTGCAAACCGTACGTTAATATATCTAATAGTCATAGATCATAGCAAATAGAAAATCAACCAGCAAAGGGTTCTATAATTCATTACATCTTTGTCATATCAATACTTTATAGTCACATAAATTATGTATGAAAGATACACAAGAATTTCACATAATCGAAAAATCAACAATTAGATCGTCTTAAACAAAAAAGAAAAAAATAATCTCAGATCATAATAAAAGGGAACAAAAAGTACAAACAAAACAAAACAAAAATTAAATTAAAAAAAGTAACAGAAAAATTCGAAATTTACGAACCTAATCAGTCTACTAATCACGAACACATAAGTAGTAATGATTTGGTCGGAGGCTAATTTTAACTTGTTGTACATGTAATTATTTAAATGTTAGACTTTTATTTGGACTCAACAATCATCAATCTCGTCATCACAAAAAGTTATATAATAATTTAAATAACTATTCTTAAATATCAGAAAATAATTAAAAAATATAATCAAATGACTAATTTGTGTTGCATGAATTCTATTTTTAAAAAATAAAGAACAATATATTCCTAAGGAGTTTCTAGCATTCAATAAAATATATTATTTATATTATATTAGTAATTTTCAAATTTTTTTTTGTATAATATTATTTTTTTATTTATATTCGTATCCACTATCACAAAAAGTTTCTAGATGCCGTAACTTTTTGACATTGACATACAATTTCACTTTCACAGAAAAATTTAGATGCTCTAATAATTCATATATATTATTGACTTTCAATTTCCAATTTGCTTATTATTTTCGTCTGCCTATAATATATCATTGAAAAATTCTCTAAGTTTGAAAAGTAAGAGAAAAATATTTTTACTATATATTAAATGTTTGTTTTACTAAATTGTTTTTATTAATTATATTTTAAAATTTTAGTTTTTGACTATTAATGTTTTATATTATTATTACTCAAAGATAAGAGTAAGATTAAAAAAGAAAATATTTTTAGAATAAATAAATATTTCTTTTAGGAAAAAGAAAAGTAAAAAAAAAAAAAGTTGAGTCTTTGAAATTGCTTTTTGAGACCCTTATCGCTTCGAATTGAGTGATCAAACATCGCTCTACTCAACTTTTTAGATTTCGTAAAACTCTTCATCCCTTTTCAAAGCGCAAATTATTATTACGGCTATCAACGACAACATGTATGATTAAGTTTTTAGGGCGGTTATTTGAAGTTGTTTGTATGTGGTCTAAAGGATGGGGTTCAATAAGATTATTATCAAGAATTGGGTTCAATAAGATTATTAAAGATAGTACAATATTTTCAATAAGGGATTAAAAATTTGAAGAAATAGATGCACAAGTAGCTGAAGAGGGGTTCGACATTAACTATATATACCTAAAAAATATTTTAATCATATATAAATAATATAATTTTCCAAATCAATGACGGATCTAGATTTTTTGTTCACGGGGTTTGAAAAAAAGTAAGCATGCTAATAGTGTTGACAAATTAACAGGTCGATTTACATATAAATGGGTTGAATCATATATGAGTGAACATAAATTCAATAATTTTTATCTAAATTAAATATTTTTATTAAAAAGTTTATTAAGTATATAATAATATTTACTTGAAAATCAATTTTTTGATTGAAATATTACTATATATTAATTTTATACTTTAAAGAAAACCATAAATTTACAATATAAGCAAAAGTTGACAAAGTCTTACCCGGAAAAAAAAAGTTGTCAAGAGAAGCAAAAATAACAATGAGAACACCTCCATCGAGATTTGATCTCGATTATTATGTGTGGATCTTAACCCACTTAACCACTGCACTAAGTACTAATGTTGTGTTGAGGGGTTCATCGACATTTAATATATATATGTAAATCATAAATTCAATCCTATATATACATTATATTTTTTTCAAGTGAGGGGGTTCAGGTGAACCCTCGGCTCCATGTGGGTCCGTTCCTGTATATGGTGCAACTAAGAATTTGGGTTAGAATAGTGAGAAGTGACTCTGAACAATTTTCGTAATGGGGTTGTATCATGATCAACCCTTAGCTCATTCTTATTTGCTCGATCTAATAATATTTTAATTTACAAGACACGCAGTGGAGTTAAAGAAATTTTGGAGAGAGGCTTTAGATTCTAAAGGTTTCAAGTTAAGTAGGACTAATAGAGTAACTGGAGTGCAAGTTTAATGACACAACGCATAAGGTGGAGGTGAAAGTAAAGATCGATGCACAAGTCTTATCTACAAGAGAAAGTTTTAGGTATCTTAGGTCCACAATCCAAAAAGATGGGGATATTGATGATCATGTTCCACACCGTATTGAAGCGGGGTTAGTGAAATGGAGGCTCACATTTTGGGGGTACTAAGCAATAAGAATGTATAATCAAGGCCTAAACAAAAGTTCTACAGAGTGATTATAAGACCAACTTTGTTGTATGGGATAAAGTGTTGGTCAACCAAGAACGTCCATGTTCAGAAGATAAATGTAGAGGAATGTGTGAATATACTATGAGAGATATAATTAGATTGTGAACACACTATCTTGATTTGACTTGTTAGATTTGAATATAAACAATTAAATTTATTCGAGAATATTTGAATGAACTAAACGAAGATAATAAAATAAGTACAGAAAGTCGTATGAAGCATTAGAACTCTGATGCTCAGCATTTGTGCTATATTTGACGACGATATAATGATGTTGTCCTTGGTTTCGGGATCACTTCAGTGGGTAAAAGCTATGAATTAGTAAAGACTGATTAGAAAATATGAAAAACTTACGGCACAAGAATATAAGTGTATTGCTTTTGTATTGTTCAAAATCGCATCCCCATACAATTGTACCAATACTCATATATATAGGTTACAAAGGTAATACATCAACTAATAGAAAAGCTCCACTTGGACTTTAAAGTACTATCGTCCACGTGAAAATGTCATTATCAGTGCCAACTAATATTTCTCGATTGCGTGCACGATATTCTACGATCATGTATAACATATCTATCTTTTTTTTAATCCCTTTTGCCATATTATTGGGACAGGAGTTCCCGTCTTTTATCCGATGAAGATCATTTTGTGACTTTGGATACCCATCGAGGCCGATCTCTAGCAAACATATCTTCGACAATATTCATACCACCGAACCAATTTCCTTGAACATTCTTTGTTGGTGTCATCATGTCCATGCTGATTTCAAATATATATTTTCCTAAATTTAATACTTCCCCGTTTCAAAAGGATTGGGCTAGTTTAACATAGCACGAAATTTAAATAAATAAAGAAAAGTTTTCAATCTCGTGATTCTAAATTAAAACTATGTTAAATATATCAAATGTTATGCCTTAAATATGTCATGTAGAGATCTGAAATTAAAGTGTCAGCAAAAACAAACAAAAAAATTATTATTTTTCTAAAACGCAGAAAATAATAAATTTTCTCCAAACGTTACTTCAAAATTCCATCAACATATATCTTTCACCAACTCCCATCTTTTGTCGTTTTCAGCTGAAGTGTCCTATTAGGACTCTAACGTGCAATAATGTAATTTATTTATTTTTATTAAAGTAGGAGTTTATGGTGGGGACGGAATCTACTTTATTATAGTAAATTTATATCTTTATACTTGTCTCTATGTTTTGGGTGAATATTCTAAAACTAAAAATATAGGCAAGTCTGCTTGTATGAAAGGTAGTTGCACTGATATTCTCTAGATGAATAACAATATATTAGATAATTATTTTTACGTGACATCACTAAAGAATGCTATGATTTTGTAGCACTAGTCAATTTTTAATGGAATCCAACGTGGGTGGATAGGGACTTTAAATTTCTTTCTACTGACAAGACATTTATATCGTAGATGTATCGTGGAAATGCAATATCGTTCTATGTTTTAAGTAAATAAGAATTTCGAATTTTGTATGTCTCGAACACATTCAAATACAATTTTTTGATATGTTCGATAAGTTTCATATCAATAATTATCTAAGATAAAGATGATTTTCTATATATAGTGAATTTCGAATTTTTGTATGACTCAAAGTCTCGAACACATCCAAATACAATATTTTGATATGTTTGATAATTTTCACATCAATAATTATCTAAGATAAGATGATTTTCTATATATAGTTTGACAAACAAAATTTTTTTAGAAAACATATATAGAAAGAACGTATGAGGATGCGCAACATATTTGCCTCCACATATTTTAGTATGACAACAAATATTTTTTTCTTAATCCATGTTACTTATATATTTCATTGTACATGTATACGATTAATTGGATTTCTAGTTTTTTTTGTTGAACTGAAAATGATATTGCTATATTATTTGTTGTCAAATGCGTCTTTCACTTTTATATTCTATGTTTCAGATTTCAGAGTACTAAAAAACTTTTTACCTTTTTAGTCTTGTTTTTATCCAAGTTTTCAAGCATGGTAACAAGTTTCAAAAGCAGCAAAAAGATTATTTTAATATCAATATCTGTGGGACTTTTCAGCGTAAATTCAGATTTAATCGGATTCCAAGAATTTCACAGAAGGGAGGTTAGCGAGATATCAACTCCAAGGAAAGAAAAGAAGCTCAACCATGAAAAGGCAAGTCAGGTTTCACCACATATGTGTGGGGCTTATATTGTTGAAAGCCTAGTTCATCCTAGCATGACATATTTAATTTGTATCCCTTGATAATGATCATTCCTATTAGAAATTATGAATAGGTATGCTTGTCAACCATTTCTATATGCGAGATGGAGGACAACTTTGGTTTGGAGCTATTCCATTAGGCTGATTTCTCCTCAATGTGAGTATCGTACATCGGGTGAAAAATAAAAATAAAAAATAAAAAAATATCAATATCAAGATCATACCTTAATATCAAGATCATATCAACTAATCCATCGTACAATTCATTTACAATGATAATTTGTTTTTGAATAAGGGAATACATACAATTAAAAAATGGTGATTGGGGGATTATGTGTCAAAATCAGTCGAAGAAGGCATCTACATACATAAGAGAGAGAAACAAAATTAAAGTAGACATCCACTTGCATGTTGCATTATGTTGTCAAGTAGTAGTCAATCTCATTCAACTTTTCTTTGAAAAAAACTCACCTAATTCAGACAAGACATATGGCATATGTACAAATTGTGAATTTTATAAAAATTCATAAGTCTACGATAGTGATAACTAGTTATTCTTCAATATAATCTTTTCACATAGTATAAATAATACGTTCACTCTGATATGAATTTATTTTTTCTTTTACAAAATTTAAAATAATAGCCTTTTTTAAAAATAAAATATAAATTGATGAGTTAAGTTTTACATTAAAAAATAATACGATATTTAAAATTTCAAATCATGCTTAGTAAAGAATTTGAGATTAAATGTTTTAAAAGACTCCGTTAGGACTCGCCTCGGGGCTCGCCCTGGGGCAGGGCTTTAGGAAAATGCTCCGAGACTCAAGTGTTGGTCTTAGTCCTGTAAGACTTAAGCCCTAAGCGCCCGACTGTACGCCCTAAGCAAGCCCAACGCTCGGGGATCGCCTTATAGATCTTACACAAATTATTTGTTAGAAACCTTAGTTAACATTGTTGACCTCATAACTCTTGAATAAATGAATGATACTTAATAAAAAAAATTTATCTATAGAGATAAGAAGATCGAGAGTAACTCAAATAACAAGTTGTAGTATCACATCTTTACTATTTGGTAATACTGCAAAGGTGATGATTTAGTACGTAACATTTCTTTTAAAAATACGTAGCAGAATTTTACGTTTTCACTTATCATTGGTCTTCATGGTTTTGTCATATGTCTCAAAATTATCATATTTTATTTAGCTATTTGAAAGTAATTTTATTTTTATTCATGATGGAGTGATGTTTTTATTATAATAGTAGTAAGTTTTATTAATTATTTTCTTTTTGGGGGGTAAATTATATAGTATGATAAAAATATTTTTAGAACTAAAGATTCTTTTATTATAAAAACTTAAGATATTAGATTATTTATACTTGTATAATCATGTTAGAAGTTTTATTTTCTATGAGTTTTCTTAATCATGTTTGTAATTATTTCAAACTATTGATGTGTTTTTTTAAAATATTTTTTGTGTTATTATATTATTATATTATATTGTAAATTAAAATTTTAAAGATCTATAGGGCTTACGCCCCACGTCTCGAGGCTTACGTCTCGTCTTATACTAAGTAAAATACCCCGACTCACGCCCAGCCTTTTAAAACATTGATCATGATCTTGTCCAAAAGCTTTTCACGTGCTAATTAGGGTAAATTGTAGATCCATCATTGGGGATTGAGATATTCGTAGTAGATATATGCTAGTATTATTTACATGAATTATCTAATACTATTCAATATTCTTAAAGATTATTATTCCCTGTGTTTTATTTTATATAGCAATATTTAATTGGGTAGAAAATTTAAATGTATTACATACCAAAACATCCTTGGAATTTGAGATTTTTTAATAATTATACCATCATATTTTTGATATACTTTATTATTAAAAACACGCCTAGCTATGGAATATTTGGTGTTCACGAAACAAAAGCACTTTGACAACCTAAGACCCGTCTTTTAAATTTTATCAATAATAAATTATGGAGTACTAATTATTATTTTTAAAAATAATTAATAAAAAGTATAATATATTAAAATTTATATTATTTTATTCTCTTTAACCTTTTTTCAAGGAATTGAGAAAAAAATGTTTTTGCCTTCTTATATTTTGTCGGAAAACATTGACGTAATTATGTTATTTTTTTCTTTAACTCCTTTTATACTCGTTTTCTTCAATAAGTTAGAATAATACTCTATAAAAAAAATAGGAGTAAATAATTGAAAAGTGTTAAACAAATAAATTATTATTATTTTTTGTTTCTTTTACGATTTTCAAGTAGCATAGCAGTAATTATATTAAAGTAGGGTATATCAGATTATATTAAAATAAAGTATATCAAATTATCAACTTTTTTATTCATATTATATGCTTGTAACTCTATTTTTTGTATATCAAATTATCAACTTTTTTATTCATATTATATGCTTGTAACTCTATTTTTTTTTTATAAATTTATCAATTTATTGCTTATAAAATTATATTAACAGTTCATGTAATGATTTCATCACTAAAAGGGTGTTTTTTTACATTAAGATTGATAATATCTTATAGTATAAAACTAACCATTGGAAAAGAAATTATTTGAGAAATTGATTATAAAAAAAATTATTAGATAATAATTTTGCATCTAATAAAATATATCTTTAGATTTTAAGCCTCTAATCAATGTCTCATCTTAGACATCCAACTCTGTTGAACCGACCTTGCTGCTACTTTAAATTCATTGTGTGTTAAAATTGTTGGGTTAAAGTCCACTTATGTAATACTAGTTTTACTTTTTTCGAAGTTGAATTTCAGAAAATTCGAGTGGTCATGAAATTCTCAAATTTAACTTGAAGTTAAATTTTAGAATTTTCAAAAATTTGAAAAATAACAAAAGGGTGTTTTCACCTTTTTCTATCAAAATTACTCACAAAAATAAAAAAATAACTCAAATTTGTATTCATGGCTCCCAAACACAGTTCTAATTTATTAATATAATTTTTTTACTTTGAAAATTAATTTACTTTTTTTAAATTTCACAATGAAACATGAACAAACACCTACGAAGTATTATGATTTTGTTACTTTGTTAAAAAAAAATTGCTTAATAGAAGTAGAGAAATTGTATTTGACAGATATTTTACACTATTTGTCTCCTCTCCAATTTAAATAGTAAATTTTCTGCTTATTTATCAAATACTATAAAATAAAAAAATAAAAAAATTTATTTTTGCAGAAAAATATTTTTGAAGAGTATATTTCTCTTTCCTACCAAACACACCCTTATATTTGTCCTATTAAGCTGACTTATTAATTTGTTTTTAAATTCGACAGCTTTATTAGGTGCGGATATACATAATTGTAATTTGTATTTATCTCCAATATTAGTAAGCTACAACTCAACATATGAGGTCAGCTGGGATCACAAAAAATATGTACAGTATTTGATTCCTCTATAAATTAGAATTAGAATATTGGATGTCTTGTCCTTTGTCAAGATAGATTTTTGTTCTTCAATAATAAAAAAAATTTAAAAAGTTTTCACACAAGGTTCGATATTATATTAAGACTCGGGACCTGTTTGACATTACTATTAAAAATAACTTATTTTTAGAAGTACTTTTTTAAAGTGACTTTTCAAAAAAGTGCTTTTCAAAAAAAAAAACAATTTGTGTTTGACAAATTCATATGAGAAGTACTTTTAAAAAATATTTTTGAGAGTCAAAGTACAGAAAAGGACAACTATTAATGTACTTTTAATATTAAGATTATTTTATAGGAAGAAACTATTTGAAATATCTATTATTAAAAAAATAATTCAAATTTTATTTTTATTAAATTAAAATGAACATATTTATATTTTCAATTAATATTATACCTTTTTGGGAGGCTAAAATATTTAATTGTTATTTTTTTTCTTTTTTCTAGTCTTGCAAAAATATTGTTGTTACCTTTTTTTCTTAATTCTGCAAAATAATACGTAAAATAATATACAATACATAAAATAATAATATATAAACGTAAACAAAATTATAAAATTTATTATATAAAAAAAAAAAAAATTCTTAAATGAAATTTAACCAAACTTATGAAATATGCTACTTAATTAACAAGAGATATATTGATAAATATGTATATATTAAAAGGAGTTTTGAGAAAAATAATTTCTTGTTTTTGCTTCTGCTTCTGTTTTTTTTAAGAAGCAGAAATTTTTAGCTTCTTTCCAACAACAGAAAAACTGCTTCTGCTTTCATTTAAAAGCACTTTTACTAATTTATCAAACACTGTATTGTAACGACCCGAACCGTCATCATTTAGGAAAGAAAAAAAAACGTCAGGGAAAACTGGGCCCATCATCCCGCCAGAGCGGTCCAGATGCCGCCAGGACGGCGATGCTCCAGCGGGATAGTGCTTGCCAGAGCGGGATGGACGGGACAGGATTTAAATAACACGAAGTCTTATTTTCTCTTTTTTCCTAAATCACCAAAAAAAGGCGATGATCACCCCAGAAATCCTCAAAAGGCTGCTCTAGGCTTGGGAAGGAAGGAGAAAGAAATTTCTAGCATAAGGATGTCGATGGCTTGCGGATTTTCGATCAAAATCCACCTTCTCGTCGTTCGAAAGTCAGGATTGGAGCTACAATCCCTCTGCGACTGCTTGGCGTCCAGGTAGGCTAGGTTTATTAATTGAGTAGTTGTAAATCTGTGATTCACTGCGTAGTATATTAGTAATGGATGGTAGAATTCATGCATAGTCTTTCGTGCACCGAAAAAGGGGATGGTTATACATGTATTCCTAGGTGTTACATCAGACGTATGTCGTAGGAAGAAGCCTCATCCTGTGAACTAGGGTTAGGTGATGGTTGATTTCCGATTGTGTGATATAAACATGTTAATAGCTTCGTTATATGCATACATGTATGTGATTAGAGATGTACGATTCGAACCTAAGAAAAAGACTAAATATGTACAATTGCATGCCATGAACTTAATACTTGATTGTATGATTTTGAGTATGTTCATTATGGGTGTGATTGTGATTGTGATTGTAATGATTGGATCGGGTGTCACGTACCAACATATTTACATGCATTGGATCGGGTGTCACGTACCGACACACATACATACATTGGATCGGGTGTCACGTACCGACACATATACATACATTGAATCGGGTATCACGTACCGACACATATGCATGCATTGGATCGGGTGTCACGTTCCGGCACACTAACAGTTTGGGTGTGGGTTCCATGAGAGAACCATTTTTAACTGATATTTCGTATCTATTTGTTATTGATAATGTGGAACTGTATGTTTCTCTTGAGTTGATAACTGGTTTAGTGCATTCTATGTATATACATGGGTAGGCTGTGCCGTAAGGTAAATTAGGTATATCTCGTTAATGGATGAACTGTGAATGGTCAGACCCAAATTGTGATGTGATAAGGTAAGTGGAGACCGAGGGTCCAGGTGTTACTATGTGTTACTTTAGAGAAGTGGTAATGTGTACTGTCGTTGAGAATTGGGTGGTGTTATGTCGTAAATGTTAAATAGTTAATTATTACTCTGGGAGGGGATTAGTATTGAAACAGTTAACAAGCCTTGATATAACGTACTATGGAGTCAAGGGTTGAGTGGTGATGTGGAAGAAGTAAGGGTGTGTCGTGAGTGGTTGGCCGGGTTGGTAGTAGTTATGTCCGGAATCTCCTCTAAGAGATAGAATGGTTAAGTTATGATCAAGAACGGAGCGAGTAAGGGTTAAAGTCAAGTGTACTAGTATATGTTAAAGTGTGCGGAAATGGTAAGGACAGGAAGATATAAAGGTGGAGGAATGAACAATCTTATTGCATGTTTCCTGCTAGTCGATTTCTTATATTATGCGGTGGGTATCGGGTTGACCGATGATGCCTACCAGTACGTATGGTTGTACTAATACTACTCTTGCTATGCTTTTTTGGCATAGTCTGGTTGCAGGGTCAGTGATGTTTCGTAGGTGAAGACGAAGACAATCTCCAACAACTTCTATTTTTCCTTCCGTGTGGTGGGAGCTGCGTCATGTATTAATTATGTATACCTTGTAATCTTAGTAGCTCTTGTACCTGTTTAGACTAGATCCCTGAGGAAGTCAATTATTTTACAAGTTAACTTTGAATCGTTTAAAACTCTATATTTATAAATTTTCATGAAGCTCCTTTTATCTACAATTTTCTTAATTTTTCGCACTTTTAAAACGTTTGGGAATCGAGGGTTCTCCTACTTAGGTGTAAGAGTAGGTGCCCGCACGGCCCGATGGATTGGGTCGTGACACGTATTTTTCAACAAAGTGTTTTTTTCTCAAAATAAGTGTTTATGGCCTTTCAACAGCAATGCCAAACAGGCTGTTAATTAAATTGAGATTTGCATCATCAAATCTCATATTAAGGCCAGAGTTTTCTTGACAAAGGTATTATGACATCTATAACTTGAATTTGAAATCTTTATTATCACTCTATTACAATTCTTGTTGGAAATTCAGTGCTTAGTTGTTTATTCATTTAAACCTATTTGTTTTTATTAAGACTAAGACGTCTGAATTTGAATGCACATTTGAATATTAAAATGTTGTATTATGTTTTGAATATTAAATAGTTAAAACTGTTTGTTTATCAAATGATAATCACAAATGATTTTGGTAATTAACGGTAGTGATGATTGTGGTTGGGCTGAGGATAATGGTTGACATGGTAAGTGGTGGTGATAGTCATGGCTGAAATGATGATTGTAGGCTGGTGGATGAAAGTAAATGAAATAGCGGTGAATTGTCATATTTGTAGAAATTCTTAAATAGACATCTTTATAATATTAAAACTTTGTTATAAATCTTAATCATTTAGACCTATTCAGACTCACTAAATTATTGTAAAATATGAATAACAAACGCACTTATTGATTTTGAGACTTAATTTATCTTCTAAAAAGTAAGTAAAAATTGATTTTAGATCATTATTTTTGGTTTGTTTTATTAGATTGTTATTTCAGTATGTATTATAATTTCTTTTATTATTTTTCATTTAATGTTTGATATTCATATTAAAATTTACCTAATTCGAATTTGCTATTAAAAAAGAAACAATTTCTCATACGCAGCCTGTCATTGCTAATTTTATTTTGTATCAATACGTGGCAAAGGCATTTGATGACATATCATTCATAGTTAAAGAAATTGATGATGACTATGTAGAATCAATCATAGTCTAATTTTCCACTGTTGAATGATTATTTAAACAAATGTCATAATAATCTTAGTATTTATTTATGAATCGTAATTTGACAAAAGCAAAAAATTTATGGCCTTTAGATTTTTGGAACTTGAGCTCAAGTGGCGGCTCAAGCTAATTAGTGGTCTGAAGCTAAAAGTAAATTAGAATTTAATTTTTAATTATTTTTTTATTTTTGAGATGCAAAGCTATTTTTTTCTTTTTGATTAAAAAACTTTATTTTTTTCTATGATCTTAAACTATATATATATATATACCAAAATATTTTTTAATCTTATGATCTTAAACATATAATGTGAAAGTTAAACTTAAAAAATAATAATAATAAAAAAACATTTTTAAAGGCATTGAGCCGCCTCTGCCCTCACTTTTAATACTTAGGCAAAATGCCTTTTTGTGATATATAAATTTGGGGAAAGTATACAACTATGCAAATTAATTACCTTGATTTTGCACCTCTTCGTTACTTCTTTTGGTTCATATTTAAAAAAGGAGAAAAAATCCCACCACAAAATAATTCATTTTTTCTGAATTATGAAAACGTCTCAACAATTTTGATAATATTCCTTTGGCTCATAATATTTCCTGAAAAATCCCAAAATTTCAGCCCTTAAATTCATATAAAAATTGTAGCACCCCTTTCTATTCTCCATACTATAAACATGTTGTCCTTCTGTCTTTGATTTTAATGATGTAACTTTGGCTCATCATATCTCTTTTGTTTTAGCACCCCCTTTCTAGATTATTTATTAAAATTTAATCAATAAAAAATATTTTAATAATTTTTCTCTTTTTCAAATGAAAATAAAATAATATTTGATAATATGAATCTATTTTTAAATATATTTTTTACAACAATTAACTTGTTAAAAATAAAAAAACTATATTTAAAAAGAAAAATTAAATTTAAATTCTATGATACTCTGTCGTTATACTTTATGAGTACATAGATGACTGAGAAGTGTTTCATTGAAGGACTGAAACATAACTCAATGATACCATGTCAGTATATAGATATATTGTGATGGTATTATGACGGACCGAGAAGTGTCTCACTAGATGACCGAAGCATACCTCAATAATATCATGTCAATTTATGAATTACTATGATGGTATCATGGAGGAATGTGGAGTGCCTCAATAAAGGACTGAAGCAGACCTTAATTATATCATGATAATATATAAATATATATAATGATGGTATCACGAGGACAGAGGAGTAACTCTCCGAAAGACAGAAGAAAACTTCAATATAATGATACATGTCAATAAAGACGGAAGAAAACTTCAATATAATGATACATGTCAATATATATATGAGCAAAAAAATTTAAAAGAATAATAAAGAAAAAGAGCAAAAAAAGAGTGAATGAAATTAAATTATGAAGAAAAACACTAGTAAAAGAAATAAAAATAAATAAGAAAGGAGCTAAAGTTGAGTATAAAACTAAATTTTGGTGGACAAATAAAAAATAATATGATTTAAGAATAAAACAAAAAAAGATAAAGAATAAATAGAAAAATGAGAAAAAAGGAGGAAAAAGAAAAGGAATATAGAAATATAAAAAATGAACAAATATTTACTATATCAATTTCTGTTATTATATAAAAATGAATAAAGAAAAAGCAAAAAATCATGAATAAAATTAGATTAGGAAAGAAAAACACAAAAGAAATAGAAAAGGAAAGAAATAAGGAAACTGAAAAACAAAAGAAAACACAAAAATAAAACTGTCAAAATTGATTATGATGAAAGAAGAAAACAAAAAATAATAGGGATAATTTTTTAAATCTATCTTCAGATTTAGCTTCATAATACTTACGATACTTCAGTTACATCTATTATTTTAATTTGTTCATGACAATTATTTTAACCTACTTTAAAAGAAATGAGATATGAAAGAAAAGAAGAATTTATTTAGAGAAATAAAAAATAAATAATTAACTACAAAAGATACAATGAGGCATATGTGTAATTAGATTAGGGAGCATCAAAGTAAAAGGGTATTAGTTTGCTCCTTGTGAATAACTATGCTATTTTTCCTAATTTTTGTTGAAAAAATGTGGTTCAAAACCGTTCGGGCCAACCCGTTATTTCTATCAATTTTAATGTAATCATATAT
>JAJONR010009653.1:0-24959 GCA_029582245.1 Solanum etuberosum
CTCTCTCTCTCTCTCTCTCTCTCTCTCTCTCTCTATATATATATATATATATATATATATATATATATATATATAGGTATCCCCCTCCCTTTTTTTGGGACGCGGTACTGGTAAAGAAAGTATTTTATTGCAAACGAAGCACCAGGATTGCGATGTACATGAATATCTTACAACAAAAGCAAAAACAAAATGTAGGCATCAATATTTTGTGTTGTGTACAGCCATACCAGTTTTCCCAATTACAAGTAAAGCCACAAAATAAAAAAATAAAAAAACATCTGTACAAAGATATTAATGAAGACAAACCGTTAAACATCCTATCAATTGAGGTAATGCATGCAATCCTATAGACAATAACAACCATTCCAAGTTATGAACATCATAGTTGTCGGGCAAAATAACTTATGTAGGCATCAATATTTTGTGTTGTGTACAGCCATACCAGTTTTCCCAATTACAAGTAAAGCAGCAAAATAATAAATAAAAGAACATATGTACAAAGATATTAATGAAGACAAACCATTAAACAGCCTATAAGTTGAGGAATGCATGCAATCCTATAGACAATAACAACCATTCCAAGTTATGAACATCATAGTTGTCAGGCAAAATAACTTATTGTAGCAGCATCAATACAATAGAAAAGAAGACGTCAGTCCAACATTTTCCAAAAAGATTACCATATCTTTCTCCCATCAGCACCAATCCATCTCGTGAAAAGCCATATCCTTCAAGAGCAAGTACAACTTCAGATGATGAAGTAAAATAATAAATTGAGCAGAGCATTCTGCACATCAAAATGCATTAAGATCAATGTCAAAGAAACTAAAACTTACCATTGTCATCAACCTTAATATAGCAGGTCCCAAACTCCCAATGCCTATAGCAACAGATACCTGGTGGAAACTAGGTTAAGTTTAAACTAGGAGTGCACTACTTATAAGAAACAAAACATGAAAAGAGCAGTCCTATAAGGAAGTAAATCTCATGGAAAAAAGAAATAGAGTACTGATAAAATAATATTCATTTGGGGCAAAAACACTATGATACTAGAATTGAACATCATTCTAAGAGGAGAAAAGGTATATCAATTTTCATATAAAACATATCCCCTCATCATCAGAAGTATGAAACGAACATAAGAATTCATTGAAGAACCTCACCGCTCACTTGCCATATTCTCAGCAGCCCATCTATTGACCCTCAAAACATTAACAAAATCAGAAAACAAATAATTCTCCATTCTCTTACATAGCACAATTTCAACTTATAAGAAACAATCAAAATCCAAAAGTCTAGACCATGTAAAGGAAAATGACTACTGAGGGAGTTTACGGAAGTCTTTCCAATTGAGCGTCTTTATTAAAAATACTACAAATCACAACTTCTTATGATTAAACTACTTAATTTTTTTAGAGTTGTGCGAGTGGGGCCTTCAAGAACAACACATCATCTTTCCATTCAATACCTAGTAAAATGATAAAGAACATTGAAACTTTGAAAGGGTAAATGAGTACCTTGGTGGTACCAGCATCGAGGCTGTTGAAAACTAACTCCTCAACATAAAAGCAAAACTTCAAAAAAAAAATCAGGGCTTGCCAGGGAAGGAAGGCACCACCCCTCAAAAATCCAACATTTCATTCAAATGCCTCATTCTTGACCTGTTTATCAAAAGATGGAGATACATTACGAATGAAAAGCACTAAAACTACAAATAAGAAGGGCGTGGGTTCAACATCTCCGACATTAATTATGGAAAAGATATTGCCCCTTATGCATAGTAAAGGGATAAATTTGACCCTTTTCCCTTTTTTCTTTAGCAAATTGAGGCTCAGATTTGTGTTATGATAAGGCCAAAGAGAAGCCAACCACGCCATGGCTGCAATACACGATTGCATGTGTGAGTTATGCGTCTCAATTACAGGCCATACCGGGTTGCCCCGCCAAGACACGGGGTTGGGTAATCTCAATGCCCGAATTTAGTTAGCCCACAAATCATCACTGCCTCTTTAATAATTTTCATAGTCATGTTGTTGTAGTATAGTTGTGTGTATTGCCTTATGAGCATATGTCTAAGGGTGCAAAAATGCAAAGAAACCCAGAAATCAAGTGTACTCTCTCTGTCTCTTTCTTTTCAAGGGCTGTTGGTTTGTTTTTAAAAATGGAGAATCATAGGCAAAGCATAGAGAGAAGGGCAACCAACCTTGATAGAAATACCATACTCTCTGCTGCCTCATTCTTGCCTTTTTAGACTAACCTAACAAAAGGGAATTCACAAGACTTCAAGTGTCTTTCGGCCAATTCTTTCTCCTAAAACTCAGATTAAACAAGGAAAAATAAGACAAAGCAACCGACATGGCTGCAGACCTCGGTTGCAAAACGGAGATGCCTTATCGGGTTGCCTCGCCAAGATAAGGGTAGCTCCAATGCCTGACCCAACTCTATACAAGTTCATTTGTCATCATCACAGCCTTATCCTATAATTGAAAGCTAGCATTGGTAGATAGAACTTACCCCAGTCCTTTGTGGGGGACTCGAGAAGTTGTTTCCAACAGACCTCAGCTCAAGAAAATCATAGTCCAGAACCAGAAACTGTAGTGTACTGTATCTGCAAGAATAACAACATAATTTTCTTTAAAAGATTTCTTGAATTTCCCTCTGTCGTACAATGCCAATACACTCTTGAAAACTATTGTTTCTTTGATTTCTTTAAATTTTCATTTATGAATAGCAATGTAACTTTTTTTAAAAATCTTCTTAAAAAGGAATGCAGGCAAGAATTCAAGAAAATCCACAATATCCACTTCTTGAATTTTGCAGGCCTAGTACAGAAGTACCAATGTAATCTTTAAAATTCTTGATTTTTTTTTTTCTTAAAGGCATGCAATAACTCCAAGATAATCAGTTCTTGATTTTCCTTCTTCTTTTTGAAAGGAAGAAGAATATCAAGATAATAGTATCCAATAGATAGAATTGATTTAGGATATAGGGTTTTGATCGGCCATTCTCACTGAAACAAGTTAAGTTGATCACCGGTGGAGTACTCAAATGGTGGTGAGTAACTTAGCGTATTCCATAAGTTGAAAGCGGGGGGAAGTAGGCGGTCGGAGTTCATGGTGATTGGTGAGTTTCTAAAATACGCAGTGGTGTCTCGATGACATGTGGGTGTATTTTATAGTTTTCAAAATGAAAACCTTTTTTTTTTTTTTGGTAACAACCATCTTTTAATTGACATTGCTTAATTAGTGGCACATTTAAATTCATTTTATCCCATTATATATATATTTGGGTATTATGTAGATTTACGAAAAAATACAAATAACTTTTTAATATCTTGTACTTTATAGAAAATTATTTTGAATAAAGATTATTCTGTATTAATAATCTTTTCAACATAACTAAATTTACTATCCCATTAAAATATTAATAACTTATAAAATTCTTGTAAATATATGTACACAACTGTATTGTAACTAAAGAATTTTCATAAATATTTAAGACATTTTAGAAATACAATAGAAATGTTTTTTTTTTCAAATTTTAATATATTCAATTTATTGAATGACACATGATGTAATAGTAAAATTCTCAATATCTGACTAAATTATTTAATTTTTAATTACTTGATCATTTTTTATATTTTTATTCGTGAATTCTTCAATAAATTTATGAATTATATACAATTTAATTACGTATATTTATAGTTGCTATTCCATAATAAATTAAAATTTTAATGGGTTTACTCATATACCTAAAGGGCATAATTTGAATTTATTAACAATTGAGTGATCAAAAGGCTACAAAAATTAAAGAAAAGAATTTGGGGAGAAAAATAAAAGTTTGTTTTTAAACAGTAAGGAACGATTTAATTTAAACTCTGCATAAAAATTGTGCAACCTGCATCTCTTCTTCTCTTTCACCCAAATTCAAGAAAATTCATGGATATCAGTTCAAGTTGAAGATAATTTTGAAAAGATTAATTGGAATACAATAATTTAATGGATTAGAATTTCAAAATTTATAAACTTCAAATCTGACTTAGACTCTAATCCGAACACTATCCCAGATTATTAAATTTTTTAAAAAAAAAATAAATTTTGAATTTATTGATATTTGCCACGCCCACACATTCTTGAATATTGAGTGCTTAAGCCATCAACATCATACAATTTACTAGAATAAATTTTTGCGAAAAAAATATTATATATTACATTTAATTTTAAATCCCCCCCCCCCCCCATGAAACTTATCAACCAAAATAACTACGTAATATATAATTTTTATTTTATTTTTGAAATCGATAATATGTAAACTTTACTTTGAATTAATTTAAACTAATATATAAAATAAATTACGTGGACATTTTGCACATGAAATAAAAATTAAAAAAGAATTCTCCCTTTTTATTTTAACTTCATAAGTCCCGATGATTCACGTAACAATCTTTCACTTCGAATCAAGCATATTAAATATAATACTAATAATATCTTTTTATATTTTAAATATTTTAATTTAATTTATTAATTGACTTTTCTTTAATACTAATAACATCAAAATTTTAATTGTTCAAGCGATGTGTTCAAAATTTTAATTTTAGTATATTCTAATATATTTTTAGTTTAAAATCATAAGATTCATAAATCTTTTTAACCTTTTAAAACTTCGTATCAAGTCAAAATCAAACAAATAAATTAAAATAGATAAAATAATAATTTACTTTAAAATTTCATTGGCAGAGGATACAATCCTGCAAATTAACAAATAAAGATATTTTTTGAATTTCTTAAATTTATTTTTTGATGTTTAATAAGTAAATAAAAAAATTATTTCAAATATATATATCCCATATTTATCGATAAATTTAAATTTTAGCATTTATAAAATCTGACGAAACTATTTAAATTTTAGTTACTTGATCATATCTCTATTTGTGAATTGTTCAATAAATTCATACACAATTTAATCATGCACATTTATGGTTGTTATGCCATAATTAACGTATAATTTTTAAAATAATCTAAATATAATATATCTTTTTATATTAAAGAATTTAAAAAACATGTAATTTTAATAAATTAAAAATACAATTGGTTTACTCCGTTACCAAAAAGACAATTTGAATTTATCAACAATTCAGTTATCTATTAAATTAAAGAAAAGAATTGGGGAGGAAAAACAAACGTTCTTTTAAGTACTACTATATATGAGTAGCTTAAAGAGTAAGCGACGATTTAATTTAAAATCTGCTTAAAAATTATGCAACCAACATCTCTTCTTCTCTATTTATATACCACCATTATAAATAAGCATTCGTCTTCTTCTTTGCTATTTCTCAAGTAAGTAAATTTTCTTGTTGCAGTTACTTGATAATTCCTCCTTTTTCCGTTAATATAACAAGAATCTTTTTTGTCACAACATAATTTTAAATTTGTCTTCTTTCTTGCATATTCTTGATATGGGAATCTTCCTTTTTCTTTTTTCGTGTTTATGCTTTCTTTGTGATTCTTGCATATTAATTAGTTGATATATTGTTTAATTTACCTTTCCCCAAATGCATTTTCTTGCTTTCTTGAATTTGATAATTGAATTTAGACATATTGCTTTATATTCTTCTTTGGGGGTCTCGGGTGTTCGTTTTTAGTCAGTTGTGTATTGTTTATGTGACTTAATTTCTCTTTCTCCGTATCCATGATACATCTGTTTACATATATTTTATTAAACTGTTGATGATCAGGTCGATAGATATTGGATGCATTACACCATACTAGTGGTATTCTGTTCTTGAAGAAAATATGTCCTTAGACTATAACAACACACCCAATTTCAGTAATTAAGTTGATTAAACAAATTATTTGGTCACATAATTAATAGTGATTGAATTTTGTTGACGATGAATATTTTTTGACTATCTTTTGACAGCTTCAAGTTTGCCCTTTAGCAATGTGAACCTATTTGGTTATATTTCATCTCTTCAACAAGTCTAGTAATGAGCATAATGGCCCTATTGTTCCGATGGGGGAGAAGAACTCAACAAACTAGCAACTCCAGTGTGTTTGGAGCAATAACCTCATCTCCTTTTGGAAGCTCAACGTCGTATGGCGGTAAAGACTTTAGTTATTTTTCAGCTTGCATGATCACATCCAAACCAAAGAATAGGGTGTGCAATTTTCTCAAAAGAAAGTTACTATCATCAACATATTTTCTTTGTGCAATTTTCTCAGAAAAAAAGTCAACGTATTTTCTTTGTGCAACTTTCTGCAGTTAAAACTTAAAAACTGCATCTGTTTCTAGCTTGATTTTGGTGCGTTATTATTATGTCTTATCAACTCTATCTTTCATAGAATGCTCTCTCATCTCTGACCTATACACACTCTTTGTATATGTTTTTCCCAATGATTAAAAACAGCTTTCTTTCTCGCCTGTGGGTCCTGGTGAGGATTGACATATATAGATGCTACGTTTAATACTGCCAATTTCATGAAAGGGGAGATATCGTATTTACTTTTCTAGAGCAGCAAGGCGGCTTTGGAATTGATCGAAAAGCTAAATATGCTCCTTGTAAAAGTAGCTATGCACATTGAGTTGTACTCTTCTCCAAAAATGTTAGTAATAACTACAGTATCTCAGTGGGATTTCTTATGGTGGGTGATATTATTGCTTACTATTTCTGGATACAATTTTGTGCCAACTATTGATGCTTGTAATTGTCTTTTAATTAGTGATTAGAAAATCAATTCGATTTGCTTTCCTAATTGCAGGACCATTAGCCTTTAATGCAGCAACAAATGCTACATCTGGTCAAACACAAAACATATCTATGGACTCGTCCACTTTACAGACATTTGGAAAGAAATATGACTTTAATAGTGTGGCCAATGAATCTCTGGTGTTGTCCAGGGATGTCAATGTCTCAGACTCCTCCATACTTGGTTATCCAAGAGCTCCTGCATTTGGTGTTTCAAGCAACTCACACTATGGCATGCCTAAACTTGATTCCTACTCCTTTGGCCAACCAGCAGCATCCATGTCAGGGTGCAAAGGTTTACTTTATTGTCCATTTTCTCATGTATTGGAGCAGATTAATCAACATTTTGATGGAGAATTTTGTTTTATAATCTATATGCTCTATATTAATCTGAAATTCTTGTTGAGCTTTTATTAAATACTACTAAGTAGGAGTACTATTTATTCCTACTTCATATTTTTGGATATCTTAAGTGTTTAATCTTGATCAAATTTGCAAACCAGGAAATGTAAGTACACCACCTTTTCTCAAGAGCTTTGGTTTTGGAAATTCAGCATTTGGCATTAATCATTAAGGAAGTAGAATAGCATCATATATTGCAACTCCAAAGAACAATACCACAGGACCCGGTGGTGGAAAAATTCAATCCATTTGTGGAATGCAGACTTGTCAAGATAAAATCCAGGGGGAGTTGAGGTTTGAGGACTACCAGTTAGGTGATAAAGGTGGTATTCTTAACTGTACTCTTTTGTGGATTCAGATTCTGCTTCTTCAAGTATGTTATTGCTACCTTTATATGTGCATATCTTTCTGTAATTAAATTGATCAAACAAATTTTTTGGTCTCTATCCAAATAAACTCAGAAGAAAGACCACTTAAAGATTCCCATGATTTCTCTGCCAAATGGATTAAGTACAACTTTTTTTCTCGCCTGTGGTCCAGGTGAGGAATGGCATATGTAGATGCTACACTTAATACTGCCAATTTCATGAAAGGAGAGATATCATATTTACTTTTCTAGAGTAGCGAAGTGGCTATGCACATTGAGCTGTACTCTTCTCCAAAAATATTGGTAATAACTGCAACATCTCAGTGGGATTTCTTATGGTGGGTAATGTTATTGCTTACTATTTGTGGAACCAATCTTGTGCCAGCTATCGGTGCCTTGTAGTTGTCTTTAGTTAGTGATTAGCAGATCAATTCAATCTGCTTTCCTAACTGCAGGAACATTAGCCTTTAATGCAGCAATGAATGCTACACTTGGTCAAACACAAAATATATCTCCGGGCCCATCCACTTTACAAATATTTGGAAAGAAATATGACGTTAACAGTGTGGCCAATGAACCTCTGTTGTGGTCCAGAGATGCCAATGTCTCAGACTCCTCCGCATTTGGATCTCTAAAAGCTACTTCATTTTGTGTTTCAAGCAATTCACACTCAGGCACCCCAAGATTTAATTCCTATTCCTTTGGCCAACCAGCAGTATCCATGTCAGGGAGCAAAGGTTTACTTCATTTTCCATTTTCTCATGTATTGGAGTAGATTATTCAACATTTTGAGGGAACATTTTGTTCTGTAAATCTAGATGATCCGATTGATATAAGATTATATACCGTTCATTGTGCATTACTTTATGCTCTATATTCATCTGAAATCCATGTTGAGCTTTTGTTATATATTACTAAGTACTATTTATTCCTACTTTATATTTTTGAATATCCTTAATGTTCAATCTTAGATCAAATTTGCAAATCAGGAAAAGAAAGTACAACACCTTTGCTCAAGAGCTCTGGTTTTGGAAAATCCGCATTTGGTATTAATCAGAAAGGAAGTAGAACAGCATCATACATCTCAACTCCAGATATAGATAGCACAAGACTCGATGGTAGAGAAATTCAATCCATTTGTGGAATGCAAACTTATCAAGATATAAGCCAGGAGGAGTTGAGGTTTGAAGACTACCAGTTATGTGATAAAGGTATCTTTAACTTGTTTTCTTATCCGTAGATAACAAAGAACTCTTCTTTGTATTTCATTAACTTTTGTATACTTCATGGGTGAACTTGCAGGTCAGAAATGTGGTTCTTCATTTAGTGTTTCCAGCACACAGGGATTTGGTGTCATCGACAACAGGAGGCCTTTCATATCACCAGTATTTAACCAATCAACTGTTGATCAACCTTTTTATTCCCATTTTCCAAGCACATTTGCAGTGGAAAGAGCAGGGATTGACTCTCTATCAAATGAAAATTCTTCCCCATTTCCGAAGTCACAGCAGTCCATTTCCCATATATTTCCCCTAAACACATCATTGTTAAACTCTTGTGGCACTGGAACAACTAGAGTGGAATCTACTGCCTCAGATGTTTCTTTTTCTCCGTGGATCCATTCAAGTCCGTTTGCACCTTTTAAACCAGCTTCCAGTTCTTCCACTACCTCCACCTTTTCTCCATTAAGGAACTCATGGTCTTTATCAACATCTGCCCCTCTATCTCCACATTCAGTCTCACCTTCCACATATCCTTTGTTAGCAAAACCATCAGGCCCTGATTTTGATCTAAAGAGCTCTTTTTCTCCCACTTCTCAGGAGGCGCTCCACAATCCACATTATGCTTGAACTGCCTAAAGCAGTCACAGCCTACACCACCAGGACTTTTTAATGTTTCAAGCACTCCACGTGCTGCGAGTCAAAATACTGTAAGTGTTTCTGAACATATATGCAATTAGATCTCATTTATATATCTCTGCTATTTGCTTTCTGTCAAAAATAATAGATAAATAATATAAAAGGCACCTTGTGGTCTATAAACTCAGTGAAGCACTTCTATTGTGGTGTTGTACATCTAAGTTGTTGCTACTCTTGCAGCCTCTGTTCTTTGGTCCTCTGCAGCCAGAAATGACCCCTAAAGTTGGAGCAACACTTTCAACAACCAACACTTCTCACCCATCAACAGGTACACTTAGTGCAGTATGTCTTGCTCTTTTTGAAGTTGATAGTATGTTGGATTGTAATCCATTTAACTAGTCCTCCCGGCACCTGTTTCCTGTAACAAGGTGCTAGTTGCTCAGAAATTGGACAATGAGTTGGTCAGCAGCACCCGAATCTTAGTTGAGCACTCGAATTTGGAAATATCCATCCAGTTTGGAATTTCTAGTTCACCTGTAAGTTTCACATTTTTGAACAAGTAATTGATGTTGCTCCTGGACGTGTTCATTGGTTTCAAACCAAGTATCATACTCACTAGAAGTTACATGATGTACGGAGATGCCTTATTACTATTGCTATAATGTTATGCACCTTGAAAGACAGATATATTTATTACCTTTATTATGTTGTAATTATTGATGCTTTCCTGTCAAGTTAGATGTAATTGCGTCTAGTTGCTCTGGCCTTTGGCTTTATATTTCTTTGGTTTTACTGCATCAAGTAGGTTTATATAAATTAATTTCAGTATTTCTCCAATAAGATATAAACATCAATATAGTTGTCCAAGTTCCAAACAAACTCTTCAAAGTATCAGGCAAGATTATGTTTTTATAGCTGCACTATGATTGTTAAACTCATACTGTTTATGTTTAACGTGAAAACAGAAGTTGTAGGCTATTATGAAAATTTCTACTGTTGTTGGTTGCAGGTTTCTAACAACTCTGCTCCCGTCAGACGAAGATCCTCGTTGATAATTCGACATTCATCTCTAAGTCAGCATATGTTGCCAACGAAATACAAATCTACAAGTGATAAACCAAAGGGTGAGAAGTTGGATTTTATGTGAGATTTGTGACCAAAAGTTTAAGTTACATAAGATAAACAGAGGTCATATGCAAAGATCGCAAGTACGAGTATCCTTTTAGTGAAAAAATACAGGACAAAGTCCATATTTTCCTCTAATCCAAGTAAAACACTGGAAAATTTAACAGGACTATAATATTTGTTTATGTAAGTCCCCTTTTTCATGGATAAAGAAAACGCTTCTGGCGTACCAAGGACAGAAGTCATCATCATTCCAAGGGACTGGAATCTTCCTACTGCTGAAGAATTTCCACGGGGGGCTGATTCATCCATGGACAGTAAGCTTTCTTTTTTATGAACTATGCATGCATGCCTTACTTTCGTTGATTGGTTCAGCTGAATTCTAATAGATGCATAAGTCAATTATCATAGTTAGGGAATGGGAATGTCACATGTAATGTTTTAGTGGATTACTTAATATCTAGTACCATTTTACGTCTGCTCCATTAAGATCCCATTTCCTTAAAGCTCAGAGTCTGGAATCTCTAATAGTAAAATAGGATCATTTGTTATTTGACTACTAAGATTATTCTCATCAATTCATTATTGTTGTTGTCTTCTTTTCTTGAATTTGTAACACTTCCTCTTCTATAACTTCGATTTCTATTCTTCTTACTTTACATTTAATTTTAAGTATGTGAGTCATTTACTTTTACAACGAAGTGATGGGTTGTTGGCTCGTGGGTGCAAAGATGCACTTTGCAGAAATATGTGTTTTACAAACTTTCCTGATTCATTCAATTTAATTAAAAAGCGTGAGAGTAAATAGAAAGTGAAGGGGTAGGGTCATTTGGTATTTGACTACTACAATTATTCTCTGCCCATGCTTCATCAATTCATTGTCATTGTTGTCTTCTTTTCTTCTTGAAGCTGTAAAGCTTCCTCTTCTACACTTTTTTTCTAATTTTCTATTTAGTTTAAAGTTATTTTCTAAGTATGTATGTGAGCATTTGGTTCTACTATGAAGCAAAGGATTGTTGGCTCGTGGGTCAAATGATGCACTTTGCAAACTCTCTTGATTGATTGAATTTGAGCGTAATAAAGTGTAAAGGAAAACAGAGGGAAAAATAGGATCATTTGGTAGTAGATTAAACTTATCCTTCGTCTATGCTTCATCAATTCATTTTCGTTGTCTCTTATGGAATTTCTCAAATGTGTAATGGTTCCTCATCTACTACTTCTACTTCTGTTTTTCTTCTTAATTTACTTTTTTTTTCTTTTTATTCCAAGTATGTGAGTAATTTTCCTCTACTATGAAGCGAAGGGTTTTTGGCTCATGGTGAAGCAATGTACTTTGCAAACATATTCACTTTCCAAACTCTCTTGATTTGTTGTTTTTAATCAAAAGAATGGAAAAAAAGAAGAGAAAACAAAGGGTAAAATAGGATCATTTGGTATTTGAATACTAAGATTATTCTCATCAGTTCATTATTGTTGTTGTCTTCTTTTCTTGAATTTGTAACACTTCCTCTTCTATAACTTCAATTTCTATTCTTCTTACTTTACATTTTATTCTGAGTATGTGTGTCATTTACTTTTACAATGAAACGATGGGTTGTTGGCTCTTGGGTGCAAATATGCACTTTGCTGAAATATGTGCTTTACGAACTCTCTTGATTTATTCAATTTGATTAAGAAACATAAAGGAAAAGATAAAATGAAAGGGGTAGGGTGACAGGGTCATTTGGTATTTGAGTTCTACGATTTTTCTTTGCCCATGCTTTATCAATTCATTGTCATTGTTGTCTTCTTTTCTTCTTGAAGCTGTAAAGCTTCCTCTTCTACACTTTTTTTCTAATTTTCTGTTTTGTTTAAAGTTATTTTCTTAGTATGTGAGCATTTGGTTCTACTATGAAGCAAAGGATTGTTGGCTCGTGGGGTCAAATGATGCACTTTGCAAACTCTCTTGATTGATTGAATTTGAGCAGTAAAAAAGTGTAAAGGAAAACAGCGGGAAAAATAGGATCATTTGGTATTAGACTAAAATTATCATTCGTCTATGTTTCATCAAGTCATTTTCGTTGTCTCTTCTGGTATTTCTCGAATGTATAATGGTTCCTCCAGTAACAGTGTGTAATGCAAGTTTTTGGACCTGTTGATACGGATCAGAGAGGTCTTAAGATAACTAATTTACGTGTTAGTTAGCGAAGAAGATAAAAATTTCTATATTTTTCTCTGACAACCAGTTTTTACTCTTCTGTGGTTGGACTTCTTGTAGTTGGATCAGTAATTTTTTTTTCATGAGAGGCTAGTGTCCCTGCCGGAACCCGCAACAAGCTTGATTGTGACTTTGTAAGTACACAATTTCTTAAATTTCTTTGGAGTAGGAGTAGGAGTTGAGTGCAAAATGACGGCCGCCCATCAGGGACAAAAGGCTTCATGTTTCAAGATGAAAGAATTTCCTTGAATGTTAAGCCTTGGCAGGAGACATTCAGGTGATGTTGTTATGAGCTTATGTTCTTTTTCTGTGTGGACTCGGAGAGTACATTTCTAGGTATTGTTTGAAAGGGAATTTTGTTTAGTGCATTGATGATGTAAACGCTTCACATAATAGGTGGTGGAGGATGTTATGCAGAGAAAGTAGCTGTACCTACTGGACAAGTTCTTCCTATTCTATCAAGTGTTTCTTTACAAGATGCAGCTAGCTTTCCTGAAGTGGCATGCACTGTGTGGTCGACCATTTTCATGATGAGCAAGCTTTCGTTCAGATACATGGAGGAGGCTCTAGTGGAATTGGTACCTTTGCCATTCAAATGGCTAAGTGCTTTGGGGTCAAAGTTTTCATCACAGCAGGTTCATGATGATATCTTATCTCATTATGAAAAATCATTCAGCTAACCATATCAAATCTTGTTAACCAGGAAGTGAGGAAAAACTTTGCTGCATGCAAAGAACTCGGGGCTGATGTTTGCATCAATTACAAGACTGAAGACTTTGTTACACGCATCAAGGAGGAAACAGGAGGGGAAGGTAGTCATTCTCATAGGCATCATTTGTTATATTAGAAACTAGGTCTTCTTGATAAACAAACAACAACTACGCCTCAGTTCCAAAACAAGTTGGGAACTAGGTCTTTGTGATATCAATTAAAATTTAAGTATGCATTTTTCTGTAGAAAATTACTGTTTTCCTGTGGGAACCACTCAATTTCTTCTTATGTCTTACATTAATGATGTTCTAATTTCAATGTTCAACACAGGTGTTGATGTCATACTAGATAATATAGGAGGTCCATACTTGCAACGAAACCTTGACAGCCTCAACGTTGATGGTAGGCTCTTCATTATTGGTTTTATGGGAGGAAAAATGACAGAAGTAAATCTTGGCTGTTATCAAGACGCCTGACTGTGCAGGGTAAGTGCTGATGTGCTCTGATATTTTTGGAGTTGGAACTTTTTTTGTGAAATATATTCTTAAGCTTGATATGATGAACTAATCTGCCAAATACTCAAACAAGAATGCCCTTAGTCAACTTGAAGAGAGAAATCTCAAGACACTCTACTGTATTCCAGTTTCTTTCTATTCCCCCCTCCCTCACGACTAGTTCCATGAGGGGCAGAGAGTATTCATATAGTTGCACATGCTAATGGATGACTTCTAAGGTCTAGTGTTCACTTGGGCTTATAATGTAGATTCAGTTGGTTAATTCTGTGCGAAGCAATAGTAGTTCTCAATTGCAGCTGCAATTCTATGGATAGGCACAAGAAACGAAGCAATCTAATTACCCTGATATCTTAATATCCCCTAACTTCTCTTTCTGCTGCACTGTTTTGGTTACATAAATTGCTTTTACTTCAATGAAGTTTATATAAATCAAGTTTCTCTCTCTCTGTTTATCTCTCAATGTGTGTCTGTGTGTATCCAGATCCTAGTGTTCACCAATTTGCAAATGAACTGTCTTGAAGTCTCGGTGTTCATTTGCCTCGTTCATATCCCTTATTTGATCGAGTGAGATCAGAGATGCTTACTTTTGTGATCCCATGGAAACCATATTTTTGTGTCTTTCTTCCATTTTTCTAAGGTTCTATCACATATCCTATCACACTTCTTTAATTTCTTCCTCTCCACTTTCCCTCACTTCACTTCAACTGCTGTTCCTCCACTTGCAGTAATCAGCCTCACTCATCTTATAATCAGTCCTGGTTTTCAACCACCAGGCATGGTTTATAGTATTCTGGTGAGTGTAGGTCTCAATTTAATATCAAGAGAACTGAAATATTATGATTCATTTTTCATATATTTACCTTATCAAAAAAAGAAGAAGGTGGTTCATCTTTCATGTAAAGTTGAGCTCTATCTCTTCCTTGCAATCCTCATTTAGTAACTCTTCATCAACGTGGTCGAATTTCAACCTCTTTCTCCCGGGGATCATGTTATGGTTTGTTTGAATTTTGAAATATGGAAATTATTAGTCCAGCTCTCTCATTCTCGCAAATCCTATCCAACGTTTCCATTCCCTCCATTAGGGATTTTCGTGGATCGGTTTGGATCGGTTATTGGTTAAAACCAAAACCAAATCAATCTAGTCGGTTTTTAAAATTTCTAAAACCAAACCAAACAAAAAAAATAACCATCGGTTTGGTTATTGACGGTTTGGTTCAGTTTTTCTGATTTTTTCGATTTGAAAGTAATAAATTTTTGAGAACATACGTATTTTGATAGAAAAAACACCTAGTACATGAACAATCCACAAAAAAAGCTATTGTTGGTTCAATTAAGCAATATTAGAGTTATCATTACATGAACAATCCACAAAAAAAGCGATTGTTGGTTCAACTAAGCAATATTAGAGTTATCATTACATGAACAAAGTTATTCAATTAAGATAAAGTGTGACTATCTTATGAAAGGTATGATAGGTAATGAATTTTGATGGACTTGGACTTAGGGTTGTAATAAAGTGTGACTATCTAATTTATCGGTTCGGTTTGGTTATTTTTGCAGTTGTTTTTTAGTAAAATCAAGACCAAACCAAATAGTATCGGTTTTCAAAATTTAAAAATCAAATCAAACCAAATATCGGTTTTTTTAATCGGTTTGATTCGGATTGCGGTTAGGTTTGATTTTTTAACCATAACCATAAACAGCCCTACCCTCCATGTTCTAACTGATTGTTCTCTTAGTTGAAGGCTCACTCATTGCTATCTTTGAAGGAGCTCTCTTTTCATAATAAAGTGCATAGACAGACACATTGATAGCGGAGTTTCCGTGGTATGGCATGTGTCACGCTCATCTATTCTATAGTCAAAGCAGGAGCCTATCCTTAGCAGTTAGCAACATGTCATGCCCTTCTTCCTCTGTCCGAGTCGTAGTAGGAAGCTACTTTCTCTCTTCAAGTATTATTATTAGATATGTAATATCGCTTGTCGAGCCGATCAAGCTATCGAATTTTTGCAGCACACGGCCCTCTTCTTTAGGAGAAAAGATTATTTTGGAATGTTGAAATCTAGTCGCAGAGATTTTTTCTCTGAATGAATGACATGTGCCTCTTTTTGAATTGCATTTCAGTAGATTTTATGTTGATTTGTGACTGTTCTACATTTGCTGGCTTGCGTAGATATAAGTTCATTTTCTTGTCACGATATTACACCAGACTCATTGATTCATGCTTTCCTCACCAGCTAACTTTTGGGTTTTAGTTAAAGCTCAAAGTTCATTTTTTCCGTATGTTTGGATATGAAAATTCTTTGATATTCTCCCTAAAAGTGAGTTATTTTGACATTCCCTTTAAATTGGTTACGAGAAAAAATATATTTGTAGAACTTTTTTTTTTCCCGAAATAAATTATAAGTATTAATTAGAGTGTTCAATTTGGTTGAAAGGATGAAATTGTTTTTTTAAAAGAAAAAGCATCATCTACGAAATGGGTAAATACGTGATGACTTCATTGCTGATGAAAATCGTTTCTTCAACTTTGCCAATGCTATAAATATCCACCGACAGTCTTCTCTATCTTTAATTCACACCCACTTTAAAATTAAAAGGCATCTAAATAATGGAGAAGAAGAAAATGAATGCAGTGGCAGCCATGGCTATTGTGTTGATGATCCTTCTAACACCAAACACCAACACCAACACCGTCCGCGTTGCTGCTCAAGGCGTCGATTGCTATGACTCTTGTAACACCGCCTGTGTTGGTCTCCCATGTATTATTCCCTTTATTATTGTTCGGATCAATTTATAAGTATTTTAACTATACCATCAATCGAATCGTTGTGTTAATTATCGGTTAAAGAAGAATTATTCATATCTTATAACTCGCATAATTTTATAGTATATTGTTTTTAACAGTAAGAACTTGTTAATTTTTTTCCAGCGAGAGAGTACCAACGTTGTGATGAAAAATGTCGGATTAGGTGCGGACCAGGTAATTCGTTTTTTTTTTCTTTTTCCTTTTCCATTTCTCAGCAATTATTTTTGCAACATAATCGAAGTTAAGTTCATCTCAATTGTAATTTTTTTAAATCAAGCAGCTTAAATTCGAAATTTAACTATAGATTTTTCATTTTGCAGATGGCAAAATTGATACAAACCTGGGTTGAAAGTGCTGAAAAGTATCGAGGCTATTATATATTGTAGCGGAATTCCACTATAATAATTGTATCTTTGATAATAATTTCCTCATAGTTGGGAAAATAAACGTAACCTTTACGTGTATGTTTAATTACTATTATGATTTCTTTTTCTTTTTATCGTGGTGACACTATTTCAGAAGTATATTTGTCAATTTATAGATCAAAATATAGAGACGTTTTAGAATTTTTGAGACCCTACTTGAAAATCGTGAACAACCTAATGTTTAGATCTGATCTTATTCATTCATTAATTATTGAGAGAAACCTCTTTTCTTTTTCTATCCACACACGTCTGCGTATTTAACTTAAGCTTTAGCATTTGTATTTAAAAATTATTTAAATTCAGTCCAGTTATTTCTTTACCAATATCTCAATTTTACTCGTGCTTTTTAGGTCCTAACAAAGACGATTTTACATTTAAAGGGACTTGAATTTGAGATTTTTTATCAAAGAAAAAAAAGTACTTATCACTCTATTTATTAAAAAAAAAAAAAACTTCAAAAATTTGTCCAGACGTGTGCAGAAGCCAACATAAAATCAGGTTGCGTGAAGATGTTAAAAGGTCTAAGAACTTCGAATGAAAAAAGGCCAAAATACAGCTAATCCGCACTTGTTGAATTACATATTTGTAACATGCTGTTGTTAGTGTCAAAAACTTTGTTATTCCAAATTAGTCTTATCCGATATATCGCCACCTGTCCCCTACAGTCCCAATAGAAGTTATTAGAAGGAGCTTTATAAATACATCTGCCGACAGTCATCACAAACATAGAAAAAGAAGAAGAAGAAATAATGGAGAAGAAGAAAATGATATCAGTGGCAGCTATGACCATGGTGTTGATGATCCTTTTATCGGCCAACATCGACACTGTCGGCGTTGCTGCTCAAGGCGTCAATTGCTATGATAACTGCAACACCGGATGTGCCGGTCTCCCATGTATGTCTATTTACATTTAATTTAATTAACAGTAGCGAAACCAGAAATTTTGCATATTTGACTTCCGTGTCACTTTGCTAAAATTTATGTTATTCAATACAGTATTTAATTTTGCAATGAAGTGGTATCTATTTTCTTGAACCTATAGCTGCTTTAATTTCCTTGTGAATTATTTTATGGAAACAAAAAGGGGAATCAGTGTTTATAACATAAAGAATTTGTTAATTTTTCAGCCAAGGAGTATCTGAAATGTGATAAGAAGTGCCACAAAAGGTGTGGAGATGGTACGTAATTCTCTTTTTTCTTTTTCCTTATTGAGCTATTGTTTGAAGAATTACCCTGCATATTGAGCTATGACGTGTCCCTATTGCGTTAAAGGAAAATTTATCAATATATACTACTAGAGAACTTATCCGAAAATGATACGATTTCAATAATTTTATTAAAATATGATATAGATAGATGTGCATAAATATTATATATTCCGATGTATAAGTGATTTCACAAAAGAGAAATGTTTGGTCAATAGTTATATGACTTCCAACAAAATCATAAGTTGTTATTTTGGACCAAAAAAAAATTATAAACTTACAATAATTTAAAAAAAATTGTGGAGAGAATATAAATAAATAAATAATGCAATATCATTCTTATAATTTTAATTATTAAGAAAAGGAAGAAAAAAATATGAAGTTAATGCACAATTTTTCAAACTCTAATGTGATCATCTCTAAAAGTTCTTACAATGTCTTAATTTATAGACATTTAGATTTTTACAATAAAGAATAAAAATGAATGCAGGAATAGTCATTAACACAATTCTTTTTATTATTATAATAATAACAATAACAATAATAATAAATAGAATTATAGTGAAAATAAATAAATAAACAAATAGGATTCTTGGCCAAAGAGAGATGTCGATTTTATTCAACTCATTGTTGTTATTTTTCCTCTTATTTTTCATCATTACTTATCTAAACAAATATTCATATTTTTAATTTGCCTCTATCCTTTATTGTAGTATTTGTTTTATTTTTTATTTTATTTTTTCTTCTTTTTCTCTTTTCCTTCCTCTATCCTACTTAATAGTAATTTTTTATAGTAACAAAAACACATCTTTCTTAGGATCTTAATCATAAGAAACATAAATGGTTCTTTATACTGTAAAAAAATATAATAAAAAAGGTCGTATTTCAACATTTGATATATATTTAAGTTTTCTAATCTACCAACAATAATGTTTGAACCTTGATAGTAATTAGCATAAGACAAAGTTACAATAATCAATTTACGTCTAACGAATGTACAAACAAAATGCTCTTACCTTCAAAACTTAAGAAATTACATAGAAAGAACACAATGCCCATACCTTCATTAGGACCTTAATCATAAGAAAATAGATTATTTTTTAAAAATATTAATGAATCAATGCACAATTTTTGAGCTCTTGTCAACACTCCCTCTGACTAACTGATCAACATCTAAGAGTCATTTTTATTGAGTCTACCTTTATTACATTATCAAACCATGGAAAACACGACTTCAAATATGAAATAAAAAGGATAATCTTGAGTAGGAGTTTCATGAAATAAAAAATTATGATTTTATATGGACAAAATAGAGGAATCTTTAAAAAAACATAAATATTTTTTTGTACTATAATATTGTTGAACATTGGTTAGTAGTTAGTATTATTATACACAAAGTTACAATAACTAATTTGCATCTAAACAAAAATACAAACTTGCAATAATGAAAAATTATACAAATTCAAACTAAAGAAGTTACATGGAGAAAACACAAACACACACACACATCTTCCTTAGAATCTTATCATAAGAAAATAGATAAAAATACGAATACAAAATAAGTGTCCACTCTTTTAAGCTCTTGGCCACTAAAAAAAAAAAAGGGGGAAAAAGGGAACTAAAAAAGAAGTAAAAAGGAACTAAAAAAGGGGAAAAGTAATTTAAAGAAATGATATAAAAATCATTAGCAAAGAAATTAAAATAGTAAAAGAAGAAAATGAGAAATATTACGGGAAAAAAATAATAGCATTAATGATAAAATAAATTAAATATGACTATCGATAAAGAAAGAATTAAATGTGTCTATCTTTAATATTTAGGTGAATTTTTTGTATTTTAAAATTTGAAAAATGGCCAAAAAACACCACAAAAAAAGATAAATAGTTTTCTAGCCCTTAGAAGCATGCCACATCTAACATTCTCCTTTTTATATCTATATATATATATATAGATTCGGCCAAATTTATTAATCATGATATGACCGAAATATTAAAAACGTATATATTAATAATCTATATTATAAATAGATATGTATAATATATTTAATAAATGTACAAAATCTATATATTTATTGGCTCTTTTGTAAACCAGATGAACCAAAAGCATTGGATTATAACCATCCCATTTTTTAATCGTGCTACTTAAATTTGAATTTTAACTTTATTCTTCATTTGTAGATGACAAAATTGATGGAAACGTTGGTTGAAAGTGCTGGAATTTACCAGCAAGCTATCGAGGCTATGACTTTTTACTGTAAGATGTATTGTATGATGTTGAAACTATGTACTGCTATTTGAAATTATAATTGCCAGTTCAATAAGCAAAGCTAGTTGAGTCAGAGTCAAATTTGCCCACGCTAAAAATAAACTCAAATCGTTCCTTCTCATGTTATATATATTACTCTCTAGGTTCACGGTACTGTTTTGGAATGTCCAATAATATTTGTTCAGTTTATAAAACTAATGAATAATTTATCATTTTGGTTCATTTTACTTTTAAGTATTATGCATTTTTCAATATTTAGATGACTTATATTTAATAAGAGTGATTTGGTAAAATTACTTTTATAATTTACTGCTTTTTAATCCCCATTTCAAGTCAATAGTGAAGAGTACCAATAAACAAGACATAAATTATTATTATTTATGTTTTTTTTTTTAAATAATTTTTTATCTTATTTTTCTTTTTAGTTGATTTTTCAATTTCCCTTTGATATGTTTAATACATATGCATATGTTATATGTTTCTCAAATCTCATTTGTGAATTACAATACTAATTGTTATTATAAAACTTTTTACTAAGTTATAAATCAATTAAAACGAGAAAGTAAAAGTTTGGTATTCCAAATTAGTCTTATCCGATTGTAATATACTATACTTGTTGTATATATAAAACCTATACATTTGTTCACTATTTTGTAAAAAAACAGATTAATCAGAGGATTGAAATGCAATTACTTCTTTTTTAACAATGTAGCTTAAATTCGAAATTTAACTTTAAACTCTTCATTTCTTGGAGAAAGCAAAATCGATGGAAACCTAGTTGAAAGTGTTAAAATGTATTAGCAAGCTATCGAGGCATTATTGTAGGGAGTTCCACAAATAATCTTCGATAATGATTTCTTCGTAGTTGGGGAAAATAGACGTTACTTGTACGTGTATGTTTAATTATTACTATGACTTTTTATTTTTTTACTGTAATAGAAATGCTTTGTATGATAATGAAACTATGTACTACTATATATGAAAGTATTATTGTCAGTTCAATTTGCTAGCTGTAGTTAAGTCAAAGTCAAAATTTACCAATGCTTTATATGAACTCAAATCGTTCTTTCTCGTGTTATATTTATTACCAACAAACTAGACATAAATAAAAAAAACTATAGTTAGTATATTGTTTAGTAATGGAGAAATAGAGTGATGGCGGAACAAGTGAGATTTGTATTTCCCATCAATCGGTAGATTGATAGTTTGAATCACGTTGAAGAATAAATGAGAATATTATTGATTCTCATGTTTGAATCACGCTAAAAAAAAATGAGAACACTATTGATCCTCCGATAAATGGATGAAAAAAGAGAGTGATGGCAGAGCTCAGTCATTGCTTCCGTTTGAATTAGTTTTTTCGTTTAACAACTTTGCAAAGGGTAATGGTATGTTTATTTCTAAAACATAGCGAAAGTTAAATATAAACTTGTTTTGAAAACAAAAATATTAAATTTGATCCTTTACTCAATAAGTTTTTTATTTTATTTTCCACCCAATCTACGACACCCACGTTGAAGTCTGACTAAATTTGAATTTAACTTTAGACTTATTTCATAGTATTGTTGCGCAGATGGCAAAACTGACGGAGCCCTGGGTTGAAACTTGAAACTCGAAAGTGCAAAGAAAGTACTAGTAACTAGCAAGCTATCAATGGCTATTGTTGTCATTTTGATAAAAATAAGTTCTTCATAGTTTAGGATTTCCTCCGTACCAAGAGCCCATTTGGATTGAATTAAAGATGGATTGGATTACCATCAAGGGTTGTGATGGAGTGGTAAGTATTGCCTTTCCATTCCTCTAGTTCTCATTTTGCGGGGGTTGGGGGAGCCTTCCCCCAGGGAAAGCCTAATAAGACTCATTCTAATACTTGAGTTCAAGCTCCTACTTCGAAGTAAGACGGCTTAACAGTAAGAGAGAACCCCCTCATCTTCTGGTTTGCACTAAAGTGGCTTAAGTAGCCCTCGAAGCTTGAAAGAGAGAACCAGGAATGAAATAGCGTCCCAGCTCGTCGAAGCTACCGCCTATCGATTGAAATTTCCCTCCTCAGCCGGGGGCGTTCAGCCACTTGACTGTAAGGAGGATCCAGTGCCCAACTACCGACTCCTCCCGAAATTGCGTTATCGGAGCCGAGCCAGGAATGGCCGTTAGTGGACACCCACCACTTTTCACCGGTTAGAGAGGCTCTGATCCAAGCTTGCAGGAATCTTGTTCAAAGGGATTGGTACACCTCACACCAACCCAAACTCCCTACCCTCATAAAGTTAGCTAACATTTTTTCCAACTGGCGAAGATGGGGATAAAGAGTAAGGATTGAAGCTTTCATCCTTAACCAAGAGATCTTGAGACATGTATGATGATTATTTTATTTTCATTTTTCTTATTCTTCATCTTGTGTTTCTTTGGTTGGTCATTTTTTGTCTTCTTTGATTTGATTTTGCAGGAGAGATATGTATAATGAAAAATGTTTTACATAGTTGGATTTTACGAGATAAAATGTTTGTACTTGCATAATATAATTTTTTTTTTCTCTTTGTAGTTTCTAGAGAATATTAATGATAGACATCCTTGCATAGTTTGATTTTGACATGTCTAATACTTATAATTATCACTTTTTTCTATTGTAATTATATATTTAATATTATTTTCTTGGATTCTAGATGATACAAATCATGAATTATTATTATTTAGAAAATGATGTGATTTTTCTCTCTTTTGCTTCTCTTTGTGGTTTCTTAAGATTTTTTTATTTTTTTTTACTTATTTTTGTAGTTTCTAAAGAATCTGATTATTTTTACTCTCTTCTTCTCTTTGTAGGTTTTGGAGAATTGAATTATGTTATGTTGAGAACATGGTCCTTCTTTCCTCTTCAACTCATAATTGAATTTTCTTTAAAGTTTTTATTTGATTAGTTAACTTTATTATTATTATTATGTATTTTTGTTGTTGTTGTTGTTGTTGTTGTTGTGGTGTTGTTGTAAGGTTAAATTATTGTGTTTTCAAGTCAAGATATTTTTTAAAATAAAAATAGAAAAGGGAGTTAACATATACATGTATGCTACTCAAGAAAGTATGTAAATAATTTTGTAGTTATGTGGATCAATTTTTATTAATTATAATGATAGAACATGAGAATGTAAAGTTGATTTGTAATTTTCAAGATACAGTTTAATTCATAGAAAAAATGATTATTAATATGTAACTTTGCAATCTTCATATTTTAATTTTTATTATTATTAGAAGTTTTCAAGTTTTGAGATTTTTAGAGATCACTATTATGATTTGTTGGGTCCGAACTCAAAATGTAAAAGTATTTGATTAGGATAAAAATAATTTAGTAAAACTGTGTGTCTCTCTCAATCTACTTTCTTTACTAACATATAAATTATCTAGAAGAAAAATGATATGACACTTTTTTTTTTCCCAAGAATTTTATTTATTTATTTTTTCTCATTTTCTTGATAATTTATTGTTTATATATTTCTTATTATTGTATAAAAATGAATATGTCAATTACTACTCCTTCATTTATTCATATTCTTTAATAGAAAATTTTAATTGCCTTTATTTTCCTTACTTTCATGAAATTTGATGATCATATGACTTCTAAATTATATTAATATAGTCATGTTCATAAAATTATTTGATATTTAACTATCTTTATTTTCCTTACTTTCATGATTTTTAATGATCATAAATCCTAAAATATGTTAATAGTCATGTTCACGATATCATTTAATGTTTCATATTGTTATCTTATAATTAGAAGCATTATAAAATTTTAATATAAAAATAATAAAACTTATATGTATATAAAGAACTAAAAATAATTTCTTTAACTCTCTTATTGATTAAGAAAAAAATTAATTTTTTGTCATTTAGTTCTCTTAATAACAAATTTTTGTTTAAAGTGTTAAAGATAAGTCATATATATAAAATAATTTTTTTCTTAACCAATAAGAGAGTTAAAGAAGAAAGAAAAGGAGCAATCTAATATTATATATGCTATTGCACTTCCATCCAAAAAAACTATACAAAATCTTCTCATCCAAATACAAACTATAAGCATATAATTTATACAAAGTGTAAGCACATAATTTAATTTAATAGAAATGATGAACATTTATTTTCTAATCCGTTAAGGAAGAGGGTGGATGTTTCATTTTTCAGGTTTTATTGAAATAATAAAGCAAGACTAATGTGGAATTAATGTATAGTACATAAATTAGTAAATAAAAAGGAGAAAAGTTAAACACAATAACGATAAAAATAAAAAACAGGAGAAGAGATATAAATAACATCAATATACATATATATATATATATATATATATA
>JAJONR010009654.1:0-34823 GCA_029582245.1 Solanum etuberosum
TGTGTATTTTAGTTTATAAGGTTCTCAAATTGTTGCAAATGAAAGGCTTTGAGCAATTGAGAATTCCATCATATGTTTGAAAAAGGTATAATTTTAAATGGAAAGAGATAGAAGTATTTTTATTTAGTGTTATATTATTATTATTATTATTATTTGCTAATAATTTAATATATTTGTTAAATAGTCTAAAGATTTCATAGACGCATTCAGTACCATTTGTTTTTTTTTACTTTCTACAGATCAACTAAGTAATAATATTTTCATATGTGCTAAAAATATATAATTTGAGTTATACTAACTTTTTAATATCTTATTACTATTCTTCAATGGGGTATGTTTTAATAATGTAATTAAAATGAATTTATCATTGAAAATAGTTTTTTTTTTTTTTGGACTTTAAAGGTACATTTGAGGCTATGACTATATTAGGAAGGATTTACCAAAAGAACTATTTACGGTTGGTGCTTCCCATAAAAAGAAAAAGAAAGTGAAAGTATTTTAAAATAGTTCGATCATAATGAATGCATTCTTCTAAAATGCTTGTTACTATAATTTCTAATCAATTTGATCGTATCTAGGGTTGTCATAGGAGCAATAAAAATCTTAAGGTGTTTCCACGATTCCATCTACAAATTGTTGTTATTAGTTTCGATCGACGATCTTTTAAATCGTATGTTCACGCTTATGATTGTTAATACATTTACTTTTATTTTAGATTAAATGGATTAGAGTTAATTGTAAATTCAACTAATTTTTTTATGACCGCGCGAAGCGCGGACATATTTCCTAGTTAATCATAAATTAGTATTATTTGTGGACTCCTATAAATTTGACAAGGTTTCTTTATTTTAATTTAATTAGATAGCACCTATAGGTAGGGGTGTTCGTGGTTTGGTTTGGATCGGTTATTGGTTGAAACCAAAACCAAACCAATCTAGTTGGTTTTTAAAATTTCTAAAACCAAACGAAAAAAATAACCATCGGTTTGGTTCAGTTTTGCTGGTTTTTTTCGATTTGAAAGTAATAAATTTTTGAGAACATACGTATATTGATAGAAAAAAACGCCTAATACATGAACAATCACAGAAAAGTTATTGTTAGTTCAATTAAGCAATACTAGAGTTATCATTACATGAACAAAGTTATTCAATTAAGAGAAAGTCTGACTATCTTATGAAAGGTATTGTAGGTAATGAATTTTGATGGACTTGGACTTAGGGTGTAATAATTAGGCTAAGTGTTGGGCTTGAAAAAATGGTAAAGTTAAAGACTTACGTTACTTAAAATTTAACAAAATATTAATATTTTATTTATGAATAATATATAAATAATTATAAATTTTATATATCTAATTTATCGGTTCGGTTTGGTTATTTTTGCAGTTATTTTTTAGTAAAACCAAAACCAAAACCAAACCAAATAGTATCGATTTTCAAAATTTAAAAACCAAACCTAACCAAATATCGGTTTTTTTAATCGGTTTGGTTTGGATTGCGATTAGGTTTGATTTTTTAACCATAACCATGAACAGCCCTACCTATATGTAGCTTTAAAGGATTTTTTTATATATATAAAAAAACAGATTAAAGAGAAAATTGTGACTGAATTATTTAGAAAATTTGAGAGTTTTCTTCCCTGAGTTTCACATAAAAAAATTTAGGAGATATAAATTGATAAAATCATCCTAACATATTTTTCTTTAATATTTATTGACTTTCATATGTTGTTTGATTATTTTAATTTTACAAGGTATCCCTCCAAAAAGCTACCTCAACCTATTTGAGAGCAATAATAGTTGTTATAGCTGACGATTATATTCAATATTCAAAATTGATTGATTTTACTAATTTGAATTATATTGAATGGATGCAAAAATAATTTTATCTACCCATTGAAGCATCTGTTCTTTTTTTTTTCCTTCATTTTTTCACTAATATTACATCCAATTAATTACATCTAATTCAAATTTGCAATAAGCATAGACACCAAGATCATATCTTGGTTTGTTACTTCAAAAATACTTTACAAAATTCAGGTGGAACAATTGTCACTATACAAAAACAATTTTATCCACCCCTTGGACATAAATTTCTTGTTTTTTTCATCCAATTAAATATAAATATAATTGGACTTTTCCAAATATATTAAAATCAATTATCTGAAAAGCATCTTGAGTTCTTCAATTCTAGCAGACCTCACTTCTTCATCAGTCAAAGCTCCAGCTATCATCCTTTGCTTTCTTGCTTGAACTTGTTGCATTCTTTCTTCCACTGTGTCCTAAATATACACCATTTTACCAAAAAGACAAATCAATAATATGTATAAACTAAACAAATAAAATTGTTAACAAGGTACCTATTTATCAGTGACAGAGCTAGAAGTTCATATAAGAGGGTTTACAAACACATTACATCTAGAATTTAAACACAATGTCACAATCTAAAGCAAGCCTTTTATCACTGAACTAGAAGTCTTCCTACCATTCACCAATACATGTAATAAGTCTTCCATAAAAAGGCTTAGGGAGATAAGATTATCTTAGTCACTGATAGAATCAAGATTTTCACTAAAATGTTCAGGTTTGGATGCACCCCTTACTTTTCTTAAATCTATCAAGTGTTTAATCAAGAATATTAGTACAAGTGACAGCTTTGATAAGAGCAGTCTTTACCTTAACAATGAACCTTCTAACATGAACTGTTTTCTTTTGACCGATACGATGAATTCTCATAATTGCTTGTTCTTCGACAGCAGGATTCCACCATGGATCCTGTAATGATTAAAAGTAAGAACATTAACACTGTAGAGAAAAGGATTTTGGGGTTGGGGTAGGGTGGGAGTGTATATAGAATTACCATGAGAAAGACATTAGAAGCTGCTGTTAAGTTCAAGCCAACACCTCCAGCTCTTAGTGACATTAACAAAATCTGAAACATAGTGATATTTTAAAAAAGTTAAGCTTTGAAAGAGCCAAGCAACACATTCAAGAAGTTGAATAGTGTATTGGTATCCTATGTTGCTCAGACTATTGAGAAAATGACGTCGGATGCCTGTCGAATCCTCCAAAAGTAGTTCATTTTTGGAGGATCCAACAACATAGGTACTTGTTCGACTCTCCAAAAATGCACTACTTTTTGAGGATTCAACATGCATTTTTGGAGAGTCCGAGTGAGACATAGATGATAAGTACTGCTTACTGTTTTTTCATTAGTTTCACTGAACTCTTTCAAGACCCTTTCTCTTTGTTTCTGTGACAATTTCCCATCAAACCTCAAGTAGCCAATTTGCTTTCTTTTGAGTGGGATTTCCAAAAGATCAAGAAATGAAGTCCATTGGCTAAAAACAATGCTTTTTTCACCAGATTTTCTTATAGGTTCTAAGCAATCCATCAGCTTTGAAACCTTAGAAGATACTTGCCAGTTCTTCTCAACATCAACTCGAAACCGATTTGCAGAAGGACATGTGAATAGCTCATGTTTCGTTAGCATTTGCCTACAAATTGGGCAAAGTCCACTTGCTGGAGTTCTCCAGCTTGAAAGAAGGCATTCTCTGCACATTCTGTGGGCACATGGTGTTAGCACAGGGTCATCTGCCGACTCAAGGCATATGGGACACTCTGTATTTTCGCCATTTCGAATTCCCTCAACAACCTCTTCTACATATGCTGGTGTAGGTGCTTTCTGTGTTGATGAATCAGGATTTGTTTCCAAGAACCTTCTTGCTAGTTTGTCTAAATCTGCAAATTCTTGATTATCACTTCGGCTGCACATTACAAGCAATATATATAGAGTTAGATTTCAGAAGAAACTAACAAGCTATGTTGTAAGATTCTAGGTTGCTCGAACTCTTCAAAAATATTGTCCATCCTTAAGCTAGCACTTTCGAAAGATCTGACAAAAGTGCAACAACATTTTTGGAGGGGTGCGAGCAAAATAGGTTAGATTATATAGCAAGTTTATTGGATTCAGAATGATTTTAACCTCATCACAAGGAAAGGATGGTTGCAACACTGCCTCAATCGAAGTAGTAATTCAAGAATATTAGCATAGTTGTGAAGAACTTTTCCTTGTGCCACAAACTGATCAAATTGAACCTGGTTTATTCACCAAAAACAAAAGTATAAGCATACATTCCATCAGCAACAATGATGATTATTTCGAGTAAAAGAAACACAATTTTTAACAAATTCAGTTTTTACATGGGAAGAACAAGATTTTCGTTCGTACTTTAGATCTCTTGAAGAGCGCATCATAGAAGTCACGTTCAGCTTCTGATTGTGTACACTGAATGACTTGAATGTCGGTTGGAGGGAGAACAAGAATCGCCCTGATTTCAGAAGAATACATGCAAGTGTTGAGAGAAAATCATGTTTGCAGCAATTTATAAAAGAATAGGATAAATAAGATTTTTTTTTAAAATAGAGTAAGCACCTTCCATCTTTGTCCTTGGTATCCTTTGTTCTCCTCAACATCAGTGACCTCAAAATGGCCTTGATCAATTTTAGAGCTCTCTGATCACCATTTTCATAAGGTCTCTGTATTAACTTGTTCCACCTAAATTAGGAGTAAACAGGAAAACAGAACTACCTCAGCTGTGTTACGCAAACCTTTTAACAGATAGAAAGGGGGCAGAGTAGTTGACATTTGAAAATTTTCTAATCCATCAACATATATATAACAACAAAACCAATATAATCAATTAACTTAAACATACCATGCCCAGTTGCACCATGGCTCGACATGCAAGAAACATAAAAGGCTGTAAAGGTCTTCCAAATTATTCTGCAGCAATTAGTAATTATAATATCAGTACAAATCGTTAGACACTGGGCATTTATTTCATTCATAAGCCAGATGAGATAATAATTAGGAGCCATCTCAATTACAAAACTTAGTGAAGCAAAAGAACTGAATAATATCAAGCTTAGCAAATCACTGGACAGTTGCCAGTATAATCATGCAATTTTTGAGACATACCTGCAGAGGAGTACCAGTAAGACACCACCTACAATGTGCTGACAAAGTAAAGGCAGCCTGTGCTCCAAGAGTCTTCCAGGATTTTATGGTGTGTGCCTCATCCAGAACCACCCGGTACCAATCAACATTATGAAATATGCTTTTCTCATTATTCTGAGTAACAACAAAGCTGTTATCAAAACAACAGTAATAGCAACACAGATGATGTCAAACTAAATGGCATGCATTACTACTTACAGCCTTATAAGTTGCACTTAAGACACCATAAGTTGTCAGGACTACATCTTGTTCTGCTATCACTCTAGGATCATTACTTCTGTCCCCGCCATAATGAACAAAAACTGAAACACTACCAGGTTTTGAATGTGCTTCAAGTTCATCCTAGCATTCAAAAATAAACAGGGATTTAGTGTAATTGGAGCTGTAGCAGTATTTCAAGATCTGATAACAAAGTACCTACGTGTTAACAGAGATCTAATAGCAAAACATGGGAAAAACAAATTCTGGACATTTCATTGCACGTTTTATGACTTACCTTCCACTGGCCTAGTAATGCCATAGGACAGACAATGAGAGTGCCACCTTTTGCTTTTTTTGGGACTTCTGTATCAGTATAAGTGATTCTTTTTGTTACACATTCAGTTTCATCGGTGTCTTCCAAGACAATTTCCTGATCATCAGGGCTACCCCTGCCCAGATTCGCAAGTATTAGAGAAATTGTCATCACCGTCTTTCCAAGCCCCATTGCATCTGCCAATATCTGCAAAGATCAAATTGATTCAGATAAACAATGAATACTGAAAAAAATAACTTGCAGTAAGAGAAACACATGAAGCAACATATTAACTAACAGAAGAACCAGATCATGTCAATAAAAGACAATTATGAGAAGGGTTAGTGAGAAGAAAATCCCACCCCTCCGCGTGCTGCGTTTGATGCAGTTGGGAATTCAGTAGTTGCTTCCCCAGAGAAAATGTTGACATATATTTTCCTCCTGTTGGAGAAGTTTGGTTAGTCATTTGTGTTTAAAAACTAACAATAACAAAATTATCTTCTTTTAGCATAGATCATCCATGACTCTCTTTTTTTCTTATTTGCAATGTCTAATTCAGTGAGGGAAGTGCCTACTCTTCACATATCCGATATGCTGCCCAACATGGATGAAGAGTTTTTGATGCTTCCTCTACACCAACTCCTTTCTCTGATTCTGACATCCAGTAAAGAGCCTCCTTCTGGTAAGGCCTTAGGCTGCACATAAGTGTATCGGGAGCCTCCATCTCCTATACAATGTATAGGATATAGACCGGTGAGTAGCAAGATTAATACACAATCAGCATTGTCTCATTTCAGTTTACTAAAAAGAAGCATGTTCGTGCATTATACCTTCAAGTCATACATGTCTACAGAACCGACAAGTTTGTTAATAGATGCTTCAGAGATTTCTTGCTCATCCTTGTTTGGCTCTGAATACTGTTGGCAGCCCTTTCTTCGTTTTGCAATTGATAACACTGAAGCAGCTTCATTTGAATCAGACTGTAAGCAATAAGCAGAACATCAGTGACAATCTACTGTCTTTTCTCTTTTACTGCTGTTTTATCAAGTATAAAAAGGTTTTGAGCAAAGGGTAAATGGGCATACCAATCAAGGTGCAAAATTAATGGGAGCAATAATGAAAGTAAGATTTGTTTGTGCAATTTTCGCAAAACCATTGAAGTCATATAGGCAGTTGCTTCATTGTAAGAAAAGTTGAAAATGAAATTAAAGTTGAGAAGTGTTGAGGTGCTGTTTTTTATCCAAATTCTTCCATGCACAAAACACTCACAAATCTTCAAGATTAAACTATAAACATCCGAAAGACATCTTTAAGTTCCAAAAACATTTTTTAAGAAAAATGAGAGTGTTTTCAAAATATTGTCCAACCAGCTTAACTGTGCTACCTTTTGGAACAATATAATCGACATACAGTTTGTACTGATCAAAATAATAATCAAAATACAGGTTATTATTCATGCTTTTAAATTGAGAACTTGGCAACTTGAATTAAGAAACAAGTGCTAGACAATACAAATTAGAATCAACATACATCTAAATTGAGCTGGCGTTTACGAGAATCAAGCTCATCCGGGGTGAACTCAGCCTGCATAACATTAGTAAAAGAGAACAAAGACATCAGTGAGAAACTAGGAGGAGTTTGAATTGTTTCAAGCCATTAAACAATTAACTATCTAACATACATTCTGAAAGGGTTTGACTTTGAGCAACTTGAACAGTGTAAGTAGTGGATATGTTGTAGTATCAATTTGTGAGGGAGAATCCAGCCTCCATGATGACTTCTCACAGCTTGTAAACACCGAGTGGTGAATGTAGAAACTGTAAAAAAAAATTAAAAATGAGCACAATGGGAACAAAAGGCATTAGCTTTGGATAGGATTGAATTTTAAGTTGATTCCATTAATGTCAAAAGCACAAAACAGCAAAGAATAGTATGTGCTTACCTTACATACAACATAAGCTCCTGCATTAGGGACAGATTTACAGGCGCAGCAACACATCGACCAAAAACCTTTACCTTTGAAGAATTTACAAGTGGAATGAGGCATTTTGCCCATTCCATTGGAAGACGCCCAATCTGTGCAGTCAGAAAAAATAGATAAGAGTATGATTTGTATTTGTATGATCTCAGCATAAAAGGATCACAATTTTCACATGAATCAATACATGACAAAATGAAGATGTACCAATTCCCTACTACCTGTGGCAGATAGAGTATTTGTGGAACAAATTCTACCATACACAATATTTTACACACAGAATATATATATAATACATTTGCAAAAAAACATTAAAAAAATTCAATAAATGTTAAATCAACAACAACATACCCAATGAAATCCCAAAGTGGCATATAGGAGGGTGTAGTGCACACAAACTTAAGCTTACCTTGTGAAGGTAAAGAGGCTGCTTATGATAGACTCTCGACTCAAATAAAGAATATCAGCAAGCAAGTTTGTAAAGCAAATACAATACAGAAAAAAATTATGTTGAAAACAATGGAAACAAAACCAGAAGCAACACCAAATAATACAATAATTGAAGCAAGGATCCTAATGATTGAATACAAGTTTACCTCCCCCAATAGTTTGGTCAAGAACCCGATAACGGATTACATCAATAAAATCTCAACAACAAAAATCAAGAATTCCACACAAAAAATTCCCTATAAAGTATACTTGAGAGATTTAACCCCCAAAAAGAAGGAACTTTAGCAAACTACAACAAGAATGACAAGACTTACTACTAATCATAATGATCAAATTCATGTTCACCTCCCCCAATCATTTGGTCAAGAGCCTAACAATTGATTACATCTATAGAATCTCAACACCAAAAAGCATGACTTCCACACAAATAAATTCACAATAAAGTATACTTAGGAGATTTAACCACAAAAAGAGGGAACTTTAGCAAACTACAACAAGAATAACAAGAGTTAATACTGAAACAAGGGTCACAATGATTGCATTCAACTTTACCTCCCCCGATCGTTTAGTCGAGAACCTAACAATGGATGATGCAGCAGAAATAGCAGCTCTTGACCCACCCCAGTGTGAACTCTGCTTACTACTCCCAAGCTGAGGAAATGAAAAATGAACAATCTCATTATTCTCCAGTTTTCTTCCCTTTGTAGTTGAAAGTCCAGTAACAACAGTTCTCCCAACTAACAACCAATCAGAATCTTCAGGGAAATCCCCATTCTCAATCACAACAGTACTAAGACTATTTTTCTCAATTCCCGTCTTTTCTTTAATTCCCCCAATAACCCTATTACTAGTACTACTACTATTCAGTCTGTAGTATTCGTGTTTTGACAAAGGCCTTGATGAGAATGGTTCAACACGAAGTACAGGTTCTTCTTTGAACTTTACCATTTCAAGCTTCTTTTCTTCTTTCGGTTTCTGAATATCGATTCGCGGGTTGTTTTCAGGCAACTTAATCCATTCATTGAATTCGTTTCTAAAATCCCGCACATTGAAAACCTTATTTTCTTCCTCTTTTTGCCATTTTCCCTCAACACCCACATCGTATTCTTCTTTAACTTTTAACGCATTACCAACGGACCCTTTTGCTCCACACCCATCAAAAACCTTTCTTTCCACTTTTTCATTGACAGCCATATCGGATTCTTCCTTAACTTTTAACCCACTAACAGTATTACAACCCAATGATTCTTCTCCATTCTCTTGTTTTATCGGAGCAGAAATCCTTACCCCTGTGCTCGTAACAGTCTTGTGAACTATCAACGGCGGCGAAGAATCAAGCAAATGGTTAATAGCTGCTTCTGGATTGTTGTTTTTCTGTGAAAGGGCTTCGAGAATTTCATTTTCTGGAATTTCAGAACCGATTACCGAACGGATCATCTTGATATTCTTCTCATTCTCTTCAACATTTGCTTCCATTTCCATTAATTTGCAGGAAAAAAATTGAGAGAATGAATCCGCCGAATATTGAAGATGAATTTTTTTTCGAAAGGGCTTTTTTTTTTTTTTCTTTTTGTAGGAAATGAAATTTTTGGCGCTAATTGTTTTTACCTTCAGTTAAATATTCGCGGGTCTTTTTGTGAAGAACTTTTGGCGCGCGAAAGAATAGGGTAAAAAAGTTACTAAGCTTTTGGATTGTGCAGTGATGTCGTTTTTGTTTTAACATTTATTGTATATATATTTAAAAAAATTAATATAATTAGTGTAATTTTTTGTCGAAGGATTTATCAATATGGCTTCGCCCTTGCACTACGACTCTGTGGACATGTGACACGTGGATGTCAAAATTAACTCACAAAAACATGACAAGCTCAATTCGTTTAAGTTATGATTTGTAATTTAATCTATTTTCAATCCAAATAATTTTGGGCAGTCAATAACCCATCTATTTACTATCATTTTATCTTGATTCATTTATATTCAACTCACAACTGTCTGTTTAACATCCCTAAGTGTTCACCATAATATATGTGTGTCTTAATTGAATTTGACGTCTTAAAACATATATATAGAAGTTTTTTAACATCTCAGATTTTAGTGTATGTATGAAAAAATAATTATACAAACATCTCTTGTATTCATGTTCATTGATCTTAAGTGAAAAAAGAGTCAAATAATTAAATACTAACATCTATATTAAATTACGAATCAAATCACCAAAACCTATTTTTTTGAAGACTCAAGCATTATATAAGTCGGGAATTTTAGGTCCATTGCCCACAAGATTTCAGATGATACACGAAGAATTTTTTTATAATCGTTTTTTTCTTAATGACTAGAGATTTCAGATAATACACAAGAATTTTTTTTAACGACCAGAGATCTTTTTTATGACGATTTTTTAAGGAAAAATTATCTAATACACAACTTATTTTATCATATTCTTTGAAATTTCCTACCATTAAAAAAATTACAAAATTTTTTATTTTCCTCACTCTCTCTCCTATTCTCATATACATCACGCTTACGCAATGTATCAATGTATGATGTATTGGTACGTTGAGCAATGTATCCAAATTTCTTAGTTTTAAAAGATTTTTATGGTGTATCAATGTATGATGTATCGAAACGTGATGTATCGATAGGTTGAGCAATGTATTCAATTTCTTAGTTTTAAAAGATTTTTGTATGATGTATCGAAACGTTGAGAAATGTATCCAAATTTCTTAATTTAATTTTTTTTTGTAAATGAGTATAAATAAAATGCAATTAACTCTTAATACTAATGTTATTTAATTTTTTTTAATGACCAACCTATCTATAAATCTTTATCCTCGAGATTGGGTCTGAGTCCATTGGGTTTCTCCTTAATCAAAAATAGAATTAATATAGAATTGCGAACCCTTTAAGGTTCCACAAATTATGTCTTGATAGCCATACAGCACTCACCACGCAGGCAAGAGTGGCATATTTAGCCAACCGACCCTTTTTAAATTTTCATTTTAGCTCCATCCTTCCATTTTGTTTCCATCTATTTCCTCTTCATACATGCCTAGCTGCCGATGTGGGAGCTTTGAACTTATACGTATATTAAAATTCGGGTTAAGTCGAATTCACAAGGGATAAATTATTTTTTTATTGAAAACAGTTTTCTATCGACATGAGACTTATGATATAGATTGAAGGAGTAATATTTGTCATTTCAACATAATTTTCATTAATTTTCTTATTTATTACTATATGGAAGCAAGTAATTTTATAAACATCTAAAATAGGAGTAGTATTTAAATTTGAATGGTACTCATCTCAATGAGATGATGGGATTAACATAAGATAGATTGTATGAACTAATTCCTCTAATCCTATGCATGTTTCAAACCGTTATTGATGTGAAGATCATGAACTCTTAATGAAATTAAACGTGATTTTCGAATATCAAAGTTGTATCATTATCAAATACATGAACTCGTTGAAATGATAGCTTGATCAGTCAAGGTCGAATTACGAATGGCTTCGATTATTCCAAGAAAAAAATCTCATTTATCCATATTTTAATTTCCAATACACATAAACCCTCGAACTATTGATAGGGAGATAAAATTTTCGTGTAATTATTTGAAAAAAGAATTAGCAAACCTTTTGATAACATCTAGAAAATGCTTTTTTTGTAAAAACAATTGCAAACTAGAATAGCTTGTAGAATTGTTGAAAACCAAATATATTGTACATATTGACTAAATAATTTGATTGTTTTTAATGTATATTATAATCCTTATATTCTTTAATATTTATATTATAATCTCACGTTATAATATTTTTCCGTTTTCCAAAACAACCTAAGTGGAGAAGTCATGCATGTCTGCTTCACCATGAAAAATAAATAAATTAACAACTATTATTCGAACGTGCCATAATTAATTGACTTCGATTATAAAATATATCCTACAAGATCGTGTCAGAGGTAAAGGGTCCGAAGGAGAGAGGAGAGTAACGATGAAACCTTGGGGAGCGATCGGCTATAATGATTTGCATCGGAGTCGCGCCGAAATTGCTTTCAAAGCAGTGGTTTGCCACGATACAATATTTGTACTAAGTTATTCACTACTTTGTAATTCCAATCTAATAACAATATTATACTCTAGTATTTTTCCTAATAAAGAGATCTTTGCTCTTATCGTTAATTAGGTATGCCTCTAGATCTAAATGTATACCCTAGGCCAAGGGATGCAAGTGGAAACCTCTGCTTTTCGGCCGTAATCTCGTGTTTTACCAATATGTATTCCATCGTGAACCGCTTTTTATTTATTTATCAAGTAATAGAGGTGATAATTATTTACATTAACAATTTGAAAGCACATTATAGATTATTATTTTTATTATTAAAGTACTAGAAATTACTAAAAAATTATTTTTATTTATGTGATATTTCAAAAATAGATTTTCACTTCTAATTGTCAATGTTAACATATCAAGAAAAATTCGTAATTTTTTTCATTCTTTACCTTAGACATTAATTACTTTTTTTTCAAAAAAAATCTCAAAATATATTACTGTATATCAATTAATACGGATATTATGATATATTCATATTAATCATTATTTAATAAACAACGTACAAAATCCAAAATGAATAGAGAGAAAGTATAAAGAATAAGGCTTTTAATTGGATCCAATTTAAAGTAGAATATTAATTGTTACGCTAAGATCCATCAATTTGCCAAAGCTATTATTTGAGTATTTTTTAATATTGCATCTATTAGATTCACCCATCCAACTGGCATGCAAATACACAGTCATTAGTATCTGAAATGCTATTGATAAATCGCATTCTTTGAATACGATTTATGAATAAATTTTATCTAACACGATTTAGAGTCTATTTTGGGTGGACTTATAACTTATAATTTTTTATTTATTTTTATTATTTAACTTAGAAATAAGTATTTTAAAAAAATTATTTTTATTTTATTCAAAACTATAAAACTACTTTAAATAATATCTAAAATAAATCAATTTAAATAGGCTTTTACAAGTTATGGTTCTGAAATATAATTTACAACTTTCAATGAGATTTACCGATAAAAACGGATAAATCACTAAGATGACGTTTGGTAGAAGATATTAGAAAACAATGCATGTATTAAATTTTGTATTACTACTTTCTTATTTAAAACACTTCTTCTACCTATTATAACTAGTGCAAGTATTAGTTGTACACTCTATTTAATATTATTCTATGTAAAATTGATATATACCAAATCATGATATTATTCGAATATTCCAAGATTAATGAACTTCAATTTTAAAAATATGTCCCAACAGATTGTGTCATAGATGTCTTTAGAGATGTTTTGAATTTGATATAATAAATTGAAGGTGCAATACAAACCGGAGTGACTTCACTACCTGAAGAAAGAAAGCTGCTTCGGCAGGGTCGAAGAAGACGTGTAAGACACCGAGGGGCCGGGGCTTCTTCGTTCCATTTTTAGTCAAATAGTGAAGGATATTCCATTAGTAATGAAAAAGGGGGTGGAGGGGATCCGTATATGTTGTTCAGGTCGATTAGAAGGTGCAGAAATAGCTAGAACTGAATGCGGAAAGTATGGAAAAACATCTCGTAATGTATTTAACCAGCCGTTCGACCTAAGGAAAGTGTGGTCAGATTCAGAATCCCCAATATCTTGGTCTTTACCTTCGCTTCGAGGGCTAAAATCACTTATTTTGGCTTTTTTACCCCATATTGTAGGGTGGATCTCGAAAGATATGAAAGATCTCCCTCCAAGCCGTACATATGACTTTCATCGAATACGGCTTTCCGCAGATATATTGTATTTAATATTTGAATTAGGTTATATTTTAATTAAATATCTAAATATATGTTAAGTCTTTCTACTAAACACGTGTAGTTTAATTAGTTAATTAAAGTATATAATAAATGCTTTATGATTTGTTTTAGAAAAACTAATAATTATACCAAAAAGGTCAAGCTAGGTGGTTGTTCCAAGTTTTTAGTCTCTGTTTGAATAAATTGTTTGGTGGAAAGAATTTTAGTTCAAAAAGTTATTTCTAGAAATGAGTACAAATTTTCTAAACTTTGGAAGTCTATAGCACATACTTATAGACTTTCTTCAAAAAATAATAAGCTAAATTAATTTTAAAAGAAGTCTTTATATTGAATGCTAATTTCTATTTTTATTTATCAAGTAATAAAGGTAGTAATTATTTACATTAGCAAATTGAAAGCACATTATAGGAAAATATTTTTATTTTATTAAAGTAATAGGAATTACTCAAACAATAAATAAATTAATACAACTGTTAAATTTACCAACCCTGCATGTGCGCGCACATTCATTAGTATCTGAAATGTTATTGATAAAACGCGTTTTATGAATGCGATATATGAACAAGTTTAGCGAACACGATTTAGAGCCTGTTTGGGTAGAAATAAGTATTTAAATTATTTTATTAGTATTTAGCGCGCACATTCATTATGAATGCGATATACGAACAAGTTTAGCGCGCACATTCATTAGTATCTTCTTTTTTCAATTTTTTAATTATTTAACGTAAAAATAAGTATTTAAATTATTTTATTTGTATTTTATTCAAAAACTATAAAACTACTTAAAATACCTAAAATAAATCAATTTAAACAGGCTATTACATGTTATGTTTCTGAAATATAATTTACAAGTCGCAATGAAATTTACAAGTGAAAACGGAATAATCAAGAGTACGGTTGTTAGGAGATATTAGAAAATAATGCATGTATTAAATTTGTATTAGTATTTTCTTGTTTAATACCTTTTTTTCAATTCATATATAACTAATATAAGTATTAGTTGTACACTCTATTTGATATTATTCTATGTATAATTAATATATAGAAAATCATAATATTAATAATTAGAAGGTTACAACATGGGTTGTGGACTTGTGGTGCAATGGTTGAACTATTTCACCTTAACCAGATGTATCGGGTTAGAGCTTTAGGTACGAAGAAAATCTTATAGGAAGCACCAACCCCGAAAGGGCGTGCAATGAGCGATCTAAATTTAGTCGAAGCTCCAAGTATTCCTGAAAATATACAAAGCTAAAGAAGGTAGATGATAGTTTTGTAAAAAAAAAAAAAAATCTAAAAAATTTATACAATACATATTATTTTTAATACATCAAATCAATTGTTAAATAAGAAATAATGCGATACATGTTATTTTCAAATCATCTCCATCACGTAATTGAATTCTCACAATCTAATTGTTTGACCATAGAAAAACCAATGGAAAAAACAAAACACATCAAATCTATTGGCATGTAGTAGCAAAAACTACTTCTTTCTTTCTTTCTTTCTATTTTATTTTATTTAATTAACTATTTAAACTTTGGTACTAGAGATTTTTCAAACTATTCTAGATTGAAGATCACGTAGAATTCATTTATGGAAATAATATTTTAAGATTTGTATAATTCAAACTCAAAATCTTTAACTAAAGGTAAAAAAATCTCATATTTGTAGGTCGTGTAGGATTCATTTAGTTAAAAATAACACTCGAATGATAGTTCACATTTTTTTTATAATATAATTTATCTATACAGTAATCGTTTTTAATTATAAAAATTTATTGGATAGATCGGGAGCCAACTCAAGATCATTAATAATGCATATCGTTCCTTCTTCCATCGCCGATCTAATTTATTGATAATAAGTATATGTTTCATTATGAATTTTAAATATTTTTTATTTATTTAAAATTTATGAAGTTGAAGCTGTATTTCGTAGTACTTCTGGCAAAGAATACTTGAAATAATGTTATGTTTGAATATACTTAAATATAACTTAAATAGGTTGGAAAATAAATAATAAATTATTTTTAAATTTAATTTTTTTTTGCTCTTTTCCTTTTCTCCAATAAGAGCAAAATACTTTATCTCTGAGAAAAAGTTAAAAAAGTAGTCACCAATCGCTGCACTTGTAGTTGTTGCGTACTCGCTCATTCTATCCGCCACGTCACTAAATCATACGTCACTTGACCAAATTCTATTGGTCCTTGAAACGTGTTCCCTTCCTCAGAACAGTCATAAAGCGAGTATATACTTCTATTCTACTCGCGCGAGTTTGCTAAAATAAAACTTCAAATATTTATAAGCGCGGCATTGGAGGGAAAATACAAAAAAAATTAAATTTCTCTTTTTTTTGTTAATAAAAAATGAACTGTACTGTTCTATCACCCTATATATAAATAATTCGAACTGTTAATGCAGAAAAGTCTTCCTCTGTTTCTCTCTCTAATTTTGAATCTCTTGTTGTTTTCTAGAGAGAGAAAGCTTTGAGTTTACAGTAATGGCGTTGTTATCATTCTTAGGGAGGCTTCTCTTTGCATCAGTCTTCGTTCTCTCTGCTTATCAAGAGTAAGAAACTCATCAGTAGCTTGTTCAGATCTACTCTATTTTCTATGTTTTTTATGCAGTTTGAATGTATGTGTGGTATTATTTGAGCTGCATTGAGTTGTTCATCGCTATGATTTGGTTTTCTGTATGGTTTATTGTGTGATTTAAACAAAGCTAGGTTTGGATCTAGTTGGATTTGGAGCTGAAGTGTTACAATTTGGTCATTGTGGCTTTTGATAAGCTAATTGTTCAATTCTAGTATGTTTTTACGCTGTTTCTGTGTTTTTTATGCAGTTTTACTGACTATACAAGTTTATGTAGTATTATTTGAGTTGCATTGAGTTGTTTATTGCTATGATTTGGTTTACTGTATGGTTTATTGTGTGATTTCAACAAAGCTAGATGTGGATCTAGTTGGATTTGGATGTACTAGTAGACTGGATTTGAAGCTGTAGTTTTAGAATTTGAAGATGTTGCTTTTGATAAGCTAATTGTTCAATTCTATTCTGTTTTAGCTCTCTGTTTCTGTCTGTATAGAATGTTAAGTTGCATTGAGTTCATTATAGTGATGTTATGGTTTGCTGTGTGTATATTGTGTGCTTTGATGGAAACTAATGTTTTCTGCTTTGTTTGAAGCAGTATTTGCAGAATTTGATTGGATCTAGAGGTATTTGGATGAACTAGTTGACTAGAATTGGAGCTGAAGTTTTAAAATTTGATTATATGGATTTTGACCAGTTCAATTCTATTAGCTAATACTTTTTACTTTATGTTGATAGTAAAGTTAAGTACCATTTTGTTGAATGTGTATTTTTAGTAGTAATATTTGAGTTGCATTGAGTTTTTTCATCAACAACAACATACCCGGTGAAATCCCACAAGTGGGGTTGGGGGGGTAGAGTGTAGCAGACTTTACCCCACATCGTGGAGGCAGAGAAGACTGTTTTCGGAAAGTTGCATTGAGTTCTTTATTGCTCTGATTTGGTTTGTTGTAAGTTTTTTGTGTGCTTCAGATGAAGCTACGGCTTCTTCTTGATTTGAATCAGTATCTGAGGGGTTGGATTGGATCTGGTGGGATTTGGATGAACTAGTTGACTGGCTTCGGAACTTATGTTTTAGAATTTTATCATGTGGCTTTTGATCAGCTAGTTTTGTAATTCTAGTAGCTCACACTTTGTTTATGTGCTTCCTTATGAAGTTTCAATGTTTATACAACTTTGTATAGTATTTTAAAGTTGCATGAGTTCTTCATTGTTATGTTTCATTTTATTGTGTTCTTAAAGGAAGCTATGGTTTTCTCATTGGTTCAGAACAGTATCTGAGGAGTTGGATTGGATTTAGTGAGACTTGGATGAACTAGTGGATCAGATTCAGAACTTAAAGTGTTTTAGAATTTCATTGTGGGGCTTTTAATTATTTAATTCGAGTTGCAAACACTCTGATTCTGTGTTTTCTTATGCAGTTTCAACGTTCATACAACTCTGTGTAGTATTATTTGAGTTGCATTGAGGTCATTATCACTATGTGTGGTTTACTGTGTAGTTATTGTGTGATTAGAGACTGTTAGGGGTTTCTCCTTGGTTTGAACTAGTAGCTTAGGAGTTGGACCAAGTGGGATTTAGATGAATTACTAGTAGACTGGAATTGGCCCTGAAGTTTAAGAATTTTAATATATTGATTTTGATCAGCTAGTTGTTTAATTCTTTTACCTTGTACTTACTCTTTTCTTTGGTAGTAAAGTTAAGTACTGTTTGGTTGAATGAGTGTGTTTGTTTGTCTCTCTCTATGCATTGATCTACTCGACGCGCTAGGTTTGCATCTATACTGCTTATAGTAATACTGATCTGTATGTTTATGTACCTGCTATCTGTTCCAATTTTGGCACACTTACTGATTGTGTTATCACTTTAGTTTGAAATTGCTACCATTAAATTGTTTTTTCATTCTAAGTGGCTATAACATACTTCATCTTCTATGTGGTGATATTACTCCTAGCCATAGAATAAAGAAAAAAAAACACTCAAACACTCTCGAAGTTAGCAGTTGAACCTTGCCTGTTTCTGGTCTTATGGGAGAATGCCGTTCTTGAGCTGAACTGCTGTGAAGTCTTTCCATGCTAAACATACACAATTACATCCGATATCTTATAAAAACTCAACGCAAGGTTATTCGTTTAATTGAATTGGATCAGATATGGAAGTCTTTTTTGTTTATTGACTTCTCTATGTTCTTTTATTCCTGAAACTTGTCCATTTAGAAGTTGTTAGTTTGAGGGGAATCCGTTTTAAGGTAAGGAATATAACGGTACAATGCTACAATCTGTTATAGTAGCCAGCAAGTAGCATTCACATCCTTTCTGCAGAATAGTTGTTTAAGAGGAGAAAATAATAACACAAATGTTGTAGAGATATCTATAGTTGATGAGGAAAATCAGGCTCAGTTATGCTACCCCTTCACTATGGAACTCATATATGCTTTCAGGAAATTGATAAGTTTAGTGCCTTTCCAAATAGCAAAGCTGTAGGCTTATTTATAGAGAAATACTGGAAATGTAGTTCTATCGATTGGCATATGTACTTCAAACTTGTGTATATTTACTTGTTTCTTTTCATTTCGTACTTGTGTTTCAAGACATTGGAGGATATCAAAGAGAGATGTTAAGAGATCATAAAAGAACAACACCTTGAGTTCTTTAAATCTTAATTTATTTTGTTGTTGTTTATAGGTTCAACGACTTTGGGGTTGATGGTGGTTCAGCAGCAAAAGCACTAAAACCTAAGTTTGATGTTTTGTCTAAGCATGTCGCAACACATACTGGATTTGAAGTACCACATGTAGAAGTAATAACTATTTTTCTTTTAATTATTTGAATTTGGTTTTAGCAATTGTCCATTTGGTCTAATGACTCAAGATATCACTCACAGATGAAACATCTAATTTTGGGGGCCTTGATAATGAAGAGTCTTGGAAGCTTTCTCTTTGTTTTTGGTAGCTCTCTTGGAGCTATAATCCTGGTGTGTATCTACTATTTGCTCAAACAAATTTATGAAATTGCTTTAAAATATGTGTTGCTTGGACTCTTCAAAAGTGTTACTGCACTACTTTTGGAGGATTTGAAGTGCACTCAGTGACACTTTTAAAGAGTCTGAGCAACATAGTTTAAACCAAGTGAATTGTTTGAATTTGTTTGCTTCATCCTGCTGACCACATCTTCATCCTGCTTTTCCTGAATGAAGGTTCTGCATCAAGCCATTGCTACTCCCGTCTTATACGACTTCTACAACTACGATGTTGACAAAAAAGAGTTTGCTCAACTTTTTGTCAAGTTTACTCAGGTAACTCAACATATATCTCTTTAAATTATCATTTCTTGCATCCATGTACCATATTGCTATATCCAGAATGAAACTTTGCAAGTTTTTATTTAGTTGTGTATTTTACACTGTTCTTTTTTGACAGAGCTTGGCACTCCTCGGCGCACTGTTCTTTTTTATTGGCATGAAGAACTCTATGTCCAAGAGATCCTCCCACCCAAAGAAGAAGGCTCCCAAGACGAAAACAGGTTAAGTGATATGAGACATTGAGAGATGTTTCAATTTTGCTGTGATCGATTTGCAGCATGCCATACCCCTTTGAAGAGTTTCTTGTAAGCTTTGTATTTTGCAATTTTACTTTGGTTAAATTTCCCAACTTTGTAGCTTCGTTTTTTGTTTGATTGTTTTTTCTGTTGCTGATAAATTATCACTTAGAAAAAAATTTGATTTAGATATTAGTCCCCAAAAAAAGAATCTGAAGTTGACAATTCCTAGTAATTTAATTTGTTAGCTTTTATTGGTTCTCATGTTCCATCTTTCTAATGGTGCTCTTATAAATTTGCTGCATTTGCTTTATTTTGGAAGACACATAAATTTGACAGGAAAATAATATAATCACAAATAGCCACTTTTCAACTCCGTATAATCGAAAAAATAGTTACTGTGCAAGGGAAACCGTAATATTGTTATGGAGTGGAACTTCAAGACAATACACAGTATCTGTGTTTTTTATAATCTATTCCGTTGTTTGTTGTTACCGTTTAAATGAATCCCGCTCAAGCTGAGCTATTAACATTGTGATGCGTTAGACAATCTTCCATATAAGATATTGAGATGTATGCAATATTGTTCGTCCTGTATTCATAAGATACTTAGAATAAAAACTTTTAAGAATTTGATAAGAAACAACAAAGTTTAAAGAACATTTTCAAAACTAGAAAATCAAAATCAGTAGAGAAAATAGAATTAGAAACAAATTATAAACAATATACAAAAGATTTTTCTTAAAGAAAAATATCGAGCCCATTGAATGCACAATGTGTCTTTAAGGAAATTATTCCCCTCAAGTACCCGAGGTTAATGAAATATATCCTGTTAGGATAGAATGATCTTACTCACCGGTATATCGGTACCTAAAATCAAAACGGTTTCAGCAAATCATTCAACGGCAGTAAAGTACATTGAGCATACTTGATTTAATAGTAGTAGAAGAAGTCCAGAAAATTGGTTGTTTTAAAATGAGAGGAAATTCTTCAATTTATAGACAACAAAGGTAGTGTGAACAGATGTTCATTGTGCCTTATTAGAAAGGTCACAACCTTTCTTAAAAGTCACAACTCTTCATAAAAGTCGCAATTTTTCATTAAAATCACAACTCTTCATAGTAGTCGCAACTCTTCATTTTCCATTCACACCTTTTAAAAACCCAACATGTTATAGGATGTTTAGAGTTCAATTTTAACGACACCAACATACCATTTATACTTATAAGTGGAGTCTGGGAATGGTGATGTATATGCAACCTTACCCGTCTACCTTGTAATTTGTGAATATAGAGAGATTGTTTTCAATAAATCATTGGTTCAAGAAAGTTTAAATTTAAACATAGATAAAATGGTAGGTATGATTTTTTGTTCATCTATCTAAATTTTGGTATGTTGAAAGTATTTAATATTTGTGTTAACAAGAGCTAAGAGTCAACAAGATTTTTGTGACAATATAATAGTTGATGTGTATGTAAATTAGTTACTCTCTTAGTTTAGAAAAGATTGAGCGAGTTTGATTTGGCATGAAGTTCAAGAAAAAGAAAACTTTTCTATCTTGTAGTCTTGAATTAAAGTTATGTCAAATATACCAAAATATCTATTAATCTTGTAATCTAAAATATACCACGTGAAAAGTTGAAATTAAATTGTTATAAAAAAAAGAAATGAGTCATTTTTTTTAAACAAACTAAAAAGAAAAGTAGAAGTTATATTTTCTATATCAAAGTACGTTTCAGTCAAGTAAAAGTATCTATCTAATCACTTGCTAAGTTAAAGTGTTAGATGATGAAGAAAAGAGACAAAGGAACCTCCAACAAAAATAATGAAGAATTTTTTTTTGTTGCCTACAGTTTCCCTACTAAATTAGGAAAAAATGTAACACACAAAATTGCTGTTTTGATTGCAAAATTTAGAAAATGTTCTCCTTTGCATCTTTCTAATTCTAACACGGCCATCATTCTTTTTCCACCACAGATGCAAATTTCTAAATTCTTGGATTTTTAGCATCAATTCTTTGTTTTTTTTTAAAGGTATAATCATCTGGTATTTGGTATTCACCAAATCCGTCTTAATTCTTCTATTTCAAATCTTTTCAAATTTAAACCTTTGATTAAACATGGAGAAATCACATCTATTTCACCACACCCGCTAGTGGTAGCATCAATTCTTCGAAGTTAATATGATGTACCCATTGTTACTATCTCATCTTCACCTTATCATAAAAAAATCTGTGTTTCACAGTATATTTAGCTTTGTGGACATTATTTAAAAATAAATTTAAAGAATCAGCATTTATGATAATTTTTTGAATTGCTGGCAACAGCAACATATGCTTTTTTTTTTTTTTAGTGCTCACATAAAGAGTCAACTAAACAAAATTTCAGCTTTAATTAATCATGTTGCAGTTACTGTCATTAATGCATTCTAAAAAATGTTTAGAGAATTTGTGCTTTCATAATGTCCATGGATCCAAGTTCAGCATATACTCCGGTCTCTTTTTACTTATCAAATTTTGTCTTGACACATCTATTAAGAAAATAATGTTTCGTATCAAAAATGTTAGTGAATGAATCTTTATGCTCAAGTTTATGCTCATATTGCAAACATGATTAGTTTGTATGTACGTATGTGAATGAATCTTTATAAGGTTAAGTAAGCTAAAATAGTTCAAAAATACTTTTAATATCATGTGATATCATTTGCTTGTTGTTGAGTTAAGACAATAACACTTTAATATAGTGTAATATTATTCATTTTCTATATATACTTGTATAAACACTCACTATTAATCATTGATTCCATGATTTGTTTACTTTAATGCTTTTATTATATGCTATATGCAAAAGAGCTTTTATGTGGTTCCATCATCATATATATTTTAATTTATTTTAGTGGAGCCTGAAAATGTACTAATCCACTTGGTGTTGTTTCTCTTGTTTAAAAATTTCTTAATGTTCTGGTGATATTGGATTACACACACATATATTTAGTGTAATCTCAATGGATTTTGAGAAGAGTAAAATGTATATCAATCTTATTTTTATTTTATAGATATACAATAACTGTTTTCGGTAAATTCTTGATTTAAAAAAAAACAATTTTAAATAATTTGGAAAGGGAATATAGATATGAGAGTAGTGACAACAACAAAATAATGTGAAATAAAGAGTATTACGTAAGAAACAAAAGAAAGATTAGTAACGACAAAGAAATAATACTATAATCAAAGTACAAAAATTATATATAATAACCAAAATTGAAGAAGAAGAAGAACTATAAAAATAATGCTAATACTACCGATAAGAAAGACGGTCAAATTGTGTGTATATAGTCCATTTTATTCCATTTGTCATTAAATATTCAAAAATAATTGTGTCCATTCTTTAAATCTTCACTCAAAGTTTATATTTTCTTATTTATAAACAAAGAGAAACATGTTCTATCTTGGCATAATACATATACATGACTCTTAACTTGGCGTAAGCTGATAACTATGACATTTAACTTTGGGTGTGCACAAGTAGACACTTAAACTTGTATAAAATTGAACAAATAGACATATTCGTCCTATATGACACTTTTGTGTCCTACGTGGCGTCCTACGTGTATTATGCCATGTAGCACACGCGTGTCTACTTGTTCAATTTTATACAAGTTTAAGTGTCTACTTGTGCACACTCAAAGTTGGAGGGCATAGTTGTCCGCTGAAACCAAGTTAAGAGTCATGTTTATGTATTATGCCTTCTATCTTCATGTGGGAAAAGTATATAAGTATAACCTTTGTATCGGCAGTAATCCTCAGGTAAATAATTAATTTAATTAAAGGATTAGTAGCACTTTTAATTAATTAGTTACTAATAAATTCTGATTTTAATATAACATATCTAATTAATCATCAATTATTGAAGTCTGTACTTAATTTTAGTCCTCTTGATATATGTAACGTCTTTTTAATAGTGGATACAAAAGATATCCAGCACACTTGTCACTGACAACATGGATTAGTTTTATTGAAGTAGCACAATCAGCTTTCTAAACAATCATAGTACAACACAAAAGAGCTGCTTGAATTATTTGTTTCAACATTGATTTTTGGTCAATAATGTATGGGGTAAGAAGGTTCTCTAATTATGTTGTTCGGATTCATAAAAAAAATGCGGCTCAATAAATATCAGATTCCTAAAAGGATAGTACATTTTTTGGAACATTCAATACAAATACGATAATATTTTTTGAAAAAAGTCTGAATAACATAACTTTCTAGTGAATTTTATTTGGTTGTGCAAATAAAATTGTGGTGCACAGAGCAAAAAGGACCTGTTTTTGTGACTGTTGAAGCCTCTATAGATGGTAGTATATATTTTAAAAAATTTAAAATTGTGAAAACTTCACCTTTATATGCCTGTAAGAAATATAGAGAACTTTTAGTATTTTTTATTTTTATTTTGTACAATAATATTAGGCCCCATTCAGCCATAGATTTTGGTTCAAAAATTTCAAAATAATATTTGGAGATTATTTCAAACAATTGTTTGTTTACCAAATTGACTTATTATTTCAACTTCAACCTTGAAATAAAGATTTTGAAATTGGAAAAACAGGTATATGGAGTTTTTCGAGTTTCACTAAAGGAACTTCAAATTTGTTTGACATAAGACATAAATATGCCATTTAACTTAGTCTCAATTCACATTTATGCCCTTCAAATTTTGGGTGTACACAAATAGACACTTAAAAACTTGTATAAAACTAAGTGAATAGACACACATGTCCTACCTGACATCCAAGATGATAATTTTGTCCTATGTGGTGAACTGGTGTCCTACATGTATAATGCCACGTATGACTCATGTATCTACTTGTTCAACTTTATATAAGTTTAAGTGCGTATTTGTGCACACCCAAAATTAGAAGATATAAATATGAAATAAAACTAAGTTAAATGACATATTTATATATTATGTCAATTTGTTTTGAATAATCTAGACCTAAATTAAAAAAAGAGATATGAAAGAAGAGAAATAACCGATCGATGAATAAATCTAAATACAACTCAGCTTTCAAAACACTTTCTCAACATCAAATACTATGTTTTAAAAAAATCTCAACCAAATCATGAAGATAATATGATGCAGAAATTCACATCAGATGCTAATTCCAAGGATACTAAAAAAACCAAAACAATAAGAATAGAGACAAAGGTATAGAGCGCGCAACTCGAATATGAATAAGTTTGACCGATGATTTTCGAATATCAGATAGTTAAACTAAAAAAATTATAATAACACAAGTATTATAATGTATATAAAACCACAAAACAAAATCCAAATATCCTCATTTTCTTCTTAAATTTTGTATGTATTCAAATAATATTACATAAATTAAAATAGAGAAAATATTCTTTTATCAAAATTAAATTTTCATATAGCTGCCAGTTAGAAATTCTGACAAATTAAGAGAATAGAGGGAAAAAACTGAAATGCCTCATAGATGGACATTTTTTATTTTATAAGGTAATTAAGAAATTATAGATTAATCAATTTTACTCGTTTTTTCTGTGTTCATATTAATTAGCTTCTTGAAAAAAGAAATTTTAAATCTTTAAAATTTATTTAAACTTCCAAAGACTATATTAATTATAGGGATAAAATGAGAAAAATAAATTAATTCTATCTGAATTTAATAAGTGATCAAATAATACGATATAAATATTTTTGTAATATACCCACCAAATATGAACATTGGAGTACTTACTTCAAGGGAATTCAAAAGTATATACAAGTATAAAAACTTTTGTTTACCCCTACCTTTTCTAACTATTAATCATTGATTCCATGATTACTTTAATGCTTTTCTATACTATATGCAAAAGAGTTTTTATGTGGTTCCATCATCATATCTATTTTAATTTATTTTAGTGGAGCCTGAAAATGTACTAATCCACTTAGTGTTGTTTCTCTTCTTTAAAAAATTCTTAATGTTCTGGTGATATTGGATTACATAAACATACTTAGTTTAATCTCAATGGATTTTGAGAAGGGTAAAGTGTATACAGACCTTATTTTTGTTTTATAGAGATAAAACGATTGTTTCCGATAAATTCTCGATTGAAAAAGGAAATATAGATATAAAAGCAATGATAATAACAAAATAAAGAGCATTACGCAACAAACAAAAGAAAGATTAGTAAGACAATGAAATAATACAATAATCGAAGTATAAAAAACACAGATAATAACCAAGATTGAAGAAGAAGAAACTATAAAGATAATGCTAATACTATGAATATCAAAATGTGTGTATATAATACAATCTTACACTCCCATTTTATTCCATTTTGTCATTAAATATTCAAGAATAGTTGTGTCCATTCTTTAAATCTTCACTCAAAGTTTATTTTTTCCTTCTTTATAACAAACAAGAAACATATTCTATCTTTATGTGGGAAAAGTATAAAATTATTTTCATCACAAGAATATGTTTGATGAAGAACAAGATCCTATCTGTTAAAAATTTGAAGGAATCGAACCCCATTCTTAATTCCACATTAATTGTGTATATTAGCTAGTAGTAAATTGTGGTCATTTTATAAAAGAAAAAAAGGGTCATTTTTGCAAAGAAATATGGCTATGGAGAAGTTAAAACCTCATCTTCTTATGATTTTAGTACAAATTTGCTACACTTTTCTGTATTTCATTTCTGAAGCTTCATTCAGCCATGGGATGAACCCTCATATCTACGTAACTTATAGAAGCATTGTGGGAGGTCTAGTTATGTTACCGTTCGCCTATTTTCTCGAGAGGTACGTATCATATAATTATAAGTTTTATATATATGTTGATAGTGAGAAGATCTTTTTAGACAATTGTTATTTGAGTTAATCACCATTTTTACCTGACTGTCAATTATATTTTACGTATCGTTTGCCTATAAATTAATTGTTATAGTTTCCTTTTTAGAGTAACATTTTACGATGTATTATTTGATCATATTGATATGCAAAAAATTGCAATTTATAGTACTTTTCCTATAGTTTTTGAATATCTAAATTTTTTGTTTAAAATATCGAATTAATGTAATCTAATTACTAGTCAAATTAACTTTCGAGGGAGTATTACACATCGACAGTTGAATGATTTAGCACTTAAAAAATTCATTAAATTTGTGGAAATGACAACTCAAAGGAATTAAAAGTGCACACATCAATTAATTGAATTGTTAAATTATGCAGTTGGACCAAAAATCACAAAGACTAAGATCAGAATTTAACAATACTTAAAAGTCTAAGAGTGCTACTTTCCCAAAATGAAATAGTGTGACTATGCAAATTATTATTTAAAAGTTCTTTTTCCTTAAATAATTTTTTTAATTTCTTTTAAATATTTTTGTTTCTTTATGCAGAAAAAAGAGACCAAAGTTAACTATGGCTTTGCTATTGGAGTTCTTTGTGCTTTCTCTAATGGGGTAATTAAGCTCAATTAAACATCACTAGTTATCACTAATTATTTGAGGCAAAAATAATACTAACTTTCTTTTTTTGTCCTTAATTTATTTCAGAGTGAGTTTAACATTAAACATGTACTTTGTGAGCTTGACTTTCACTTCTCCAACATTTATAGCTTCTATGCTCAACACTATTGCTGCACTCACCTTTGTATTGGCAGTAATCCTCAGGTAATTAATTTATTAATCAAATGATTTAATAGCATTTTTATCCCTTAATTACTAGAATCAAATAATTTTAATTTTAATCCTCGTGATATATAACTAATTAAACATTTGATCCTTTGATTGTGGACATTTACAAATTTATTATAATTATTAACTAATCAATCAATCACAAAATTACTCGTCTGTTCTGTTAAGCTTATATATATATATATTTTATATTTGACAGTAATATAGTTCAAACAAAACATATTTCCCACACATAGACTAAGAGCACACATTTTAATTATGGGATAATTATTTATAAACATTAAACAGATTAAGTCATATATCACAAGAATCAAAATAAGATTCTTGTGAAGTAGTGAGAGCTTAAACTCTAATTTTAAAAGTTTTCTAATATTGTTAGGTTGGAAATTGTTAATGTTGAAGACCCTAGAGGAATAGCAAAAATCATAGGAACACTTGTTTCTTTGGCTGGAGTTACGATTATGACATTGTACAAAGGAGCAATTTTGAAGAATTTATGGCATCCTATTATATATATTCATCAAGGAAACAATGTTGTCAAGGAAAATTGGGTCAAGGGCTCAATTTTGACTGTTGCTAGTTGCATTACATGGGCCATATGGTACATCATGCAGGTCATTTTTACAAAAATCTTGTCTATATTTAGACTAGTTTTGCACTATATAAATTGTTCTATGTGTTAAATTTTATGTTTCTTGATTTTTGTTAGGGGTCAAGGGTTAGGTTGAGGCCATTAGGTGCCTATTATGATCGTTTAGTTGTGACAGATTCATTACTAGAGACGAATTTACAATTTGAAGTTTATGTTTTCTTATAGAATGACTTTAAGTTAATATATAATAAGGATCCGTTTGGCCATAGATTTCCCAAGTAATATTTGGAGGAAAATTTGGCAAATAGTGTTTGTCCATACAATTTATCATTATTTGGCAAATAACCCAAATTCCCAAATACTAGAAAAAACTAGTATTTGGGATCTTTTAAAAATTTAAATTCTACACCAAACTTTCATCTTTTGCAAAAACACCCTCCATATTAGTTGTTTGCGTTGTATTACATAATTTATTTTACGTAAACACCAAAATAGTGATAGAATATTCAGTGAATATGAAAGTGATGATATGATATTGATGAAAATGATGAACAATCGGCTCAAGATAACAAAGTCATGTGCTTTGTCTATTTCACGATGTATGGAATGATGCTTGTTGCACTCACCGAACTACCATATTGCTCCAGTGTCATGGACACTACTTGTTATTTGTTGCAACGAAGATCCAATTGATTTGTAATACAAACCTATGGTTAGTTTTGATAGTTTTTAAAACTTATGGATATAAATCATATTTCCTAAAAAAGTAAAATATATTTTCCAAATACTATGGCCAAACACATGGTGTAATTTCACCCAAATTTTAACACAAACAATATTTGCCAAAAATATATAGAAATCTATGGCCAAACGCTAGCTAATAATAATGTGATTTCATTCAAATTTTTATAAAGTAAGTACGTTTTTTTGTCACTATCAGAAAATCGCTAACTCCAAAGTGGAGTTCTTGTCAATGTTTCTTGATTGTGTTGAGGTTATAAAGGGTTGGCTCGCTTGACAAAAGTTAGGCTATGTCATCGGTCCAGTTTTGGGTCGTGATAGACTCACATTCTTGGAGCTAGAAGACAACTTACGGGTTCAGCTGAACCAAGTAGGTTTGTTTTATATCGTATGTTTGTGTTATGTAATTTACTAAATATATACTAGTTTTATACTCTATTGGTACTAGCCTAACGCTCTACCTACACATATTTAACTGGATTATTTGTATCTAGCTAAATGATGGAAGTCCCCTCGGCTAATCGTCAGAGTATTTACTAGCATTTGAAATGGTTATCATAGTATTCAGAATTTATAAAGTTCAAATTCTGAGTCTGTCTACGTGTCCTTTAAATTTTACAGGCTTACACATTGAAAAGATATCCAGCACAATTGTCACTGACAACATGGGTGAGTTTTGTTGGAGCAGCACAATCAGCTTTCTACACAGTCATAGTACAACATAAAAGAGCTGCTTGGACTATCGGTTTCAACATTGATTTTTGGTCTACAATATATGGGGTAAGAAGGGTCAAATCATCTCTCGTAGCTATGTTACTCGGACTTATCAAAAATGCTTTTGGATGTATAAGAAAAATTTCTAAAAATAACACACGTTTTGGAGAATTTGATATAAATGTGACATCATTTTTAAAAAATTCGAGTAATATAACTCTAGTGAAATTTTATTTGATTATGACAAGCTTTAACAACTTTTTTTTTTGGGGGGGGGGGGTTTATAACAGGGTATAGTTATTTCTGGTTTGGTGGGCTATATTCAATTGTGGTGCACAGAGCAAAAGGGACCTGTTTTTGTGACTATGTTCAATCCACTATCAACTGTATTAGTGGCACTTCTAGCATACTTTGGGTTTGGGGAAAAGCTATATATGGGCAGGTAAAAACTCATTTTTACATGCTCAAATATAGACAACTACTATTTTCTATTTTGTATAATTAGTCAAATATGAGCTTAAATGAAGCGACATAATCAGTGAATATTACTATTACCGATCTCAACTTGGTTGGGATTGACGTATAGTTGATTTATTTATTTTTAATTGTGGAAGCTTCATGCACTAAAGACATACTCTCTCTGTTCCACTTTGTTTGACACTGTTTACTTATATTCACACAATGATACAATTGTTATGACATATTTATGAGACAAATTTCAAAAGTCTTTTATTTATTTTTTCAAGCACTGTAACAAGTTAAACTATATCACCAAACTATGCTTTAGTCCCAAATGAATTGAGGACAGTTATATAAATCCTCGTAAGTTTATTTAAGCTTAACTCATGTCATTATCATGACGACTCAAACTATGTCGAATAAATTGTTATGGAGGAAGTAGACAACAATGAATTCTTTATGTTCTAAATAATTAACCTTTTTTTTCTTCTATTTTCAGCATCATAGGAGCAATAATTGTCATTGTTGGTCTTTACTTGCTCTTGTGGGGAAAAGAAGATCCAAAATCAGAGAGAAAGGATGAAGAAAAATGCTGCACAACAAAAAAAGAATTACATCATGAAGACAATATGATGCAGGAATTCACATCAGATGCTAATCCCAAGGATACTAAAAACCCAAAACAATAAAAATAAAGACAAAAATTCATGAAACAGAACACGGGGTTCTAATCTGAATTAGTCGGATCAGTAATTTTCAAATATCAGATAGAAAATTTAGTTTGCAGTCTGTTACAAATAACATGTTATTTGATTGTATAATCGTTTTCATAAGAGAACATTAAAGAAAATCCTTAAAAGATCATTCTCTTCTATACATCAAAAAATGTACCATCCATACTTAATAATAGAAGGATCTAACAAAAATATGTAAATTTGTCCTTGTGAACGGGAGTTTTGAGCAACAATAAAATTGTCTCTATATGACCTATAGGTCATGTGTTTAAGCCGTTAAAGCAGCCACTAATGCTTGCATTAGGATAGACCGTCTACATCACATCCCTTGGGGTGTGACCCTTCTCCGTACACTGCTAACGCCAGATGCTTTGTGCACCAGACCATTTTTTTATACATGTAAAGTTGACCATTTAGCTCATTCTTTCTCTATATCCACAACTATCTTCCCACAATTTCTAAAACAAATCCAAGAATACTTTTTACATTTATAACAAAAAAAACTACCAAACTCCAAAAATAAAATTTTCAAAAAATCTAACCCCCCTATTATGGCTCTAAGTCAACAACATTTTTTGATCCTCTTCCATGTCCAAATGAAAAACATGATCTTTTAACATGACTCACTTGCCTCTGTTGCTGCATAATCTCCTCAACTGGTACCTAAATTCGTCGATCCGACGCTGAATCCATTGAAAAAGATCTCCTAATTGGTTGAATTATAAATTGTTCATCCTTGTTTCTTATGTCAATGCATTCATGACTCAATTTTTTGACTTTCTTTCTTGTGACTTTTGGTTCAATTTTGTTAGCACAATGGCTAGTTGATAATTCCCTTGAATCTAATCTTTCTTGAATTCCAATTATTTCTATCACAACATAATCTTCTTCTATGAAATTGTTACTTATTTGAGGATCTTGATCTTGAGGAATGATGATTTGATCCAAAGGGAACTTATTTGTAATGTGTGATGAGAGGCTATTTCTGCAAAGTGGACAATTTGTGTTATTTTGAAGCCAAATGTCTATACAATCAATGTGAAAAAAATGGTCACAATTTGGAATGACTTTGAGATTTTCATCTTCTTGAAATTCACTTAAACAAACGACACATTCACATGTTGTACTTGCATTGTTGATCCAATCACTTTTCTTGTACCTAAAAACGGGGATTGAACGAATAATAGATTCGTTCAGTCCTCGATTTTCAGGTGAGTGAATTGTTAAAGGGTTTTCAATATGTCGTCTTATCGAGGATGAAAATGGCCTTGAAAGATCAATCCTTTGCCAATTCAAGCAGCATTTGATGACAAAAATGTAGTAAGTGACTAGCAAGAAACCAATGGCTAATATGCCTATAATGGCTATGGTCATGATTGGAAAACTAGAATGGGATGATGAATGCAAATTACGTGGCGGATCCATATTGGTTGAAGAACTCGAGAAGATACCTTAGTCAATTAGAATATGCTAACGCGATTGATAGTTTAATGTATGCTATGCATTGCACTAGGACGGATATTATGTGTTTGGATCTTCAAGAACCAAAATCCTATGAGAAAAAAAGGATAAAAATGAAGAAAATTTGGGTGGATATGTGATAAAACAAATTAGAAGTAAATCAAATGAATTAATGACCTTATATTATATATATATATATGAGTTTTAGGAATTTTTTTAAAGGTGTGAAGCAGAGGGAAGTGTGAACATATAGCTACTTAGTTGTTGACTTCTGTCTTGTCCTCCAATGAGGAATATTTTAGTTGGCAAGGTTATATTTTTTTAAAAAAATTATATGTTTTTTTTTTTTTTGTTTCTCATTTGTTCGATTTCTCGAAATCGAGATTTTTGATTAAGGAAAGAGTAATCTCATTATTGCATCACATTCTTTAAAAATTTATATCTCATTCAAAGTCGTAACGTTATAGTTTTGTGGTCCATAAGTCTTGGTTTGTTATTATAGTAATTGAATTTTACTTATTATAATAGTGAAATTACTAACATTTTTTTTGTTTGTTATAGTAAATAGTTAAAGTTCAATGATCATATATAATAGTTAAACAACTCGACTTTGTAATTGTCTTATTCCATTATTTTAAAAAAAAAATTAAATTAAACAATCCGAGTTTATAGTTGTGTTATTACATTATTTTTTTGGTTTACCTAAAATTTAATTCATTGATTGTAATGTCAAATTAATTTGGTGACCCAAAGAATTATAAGTGCACGTTAAAGTTATCATCAAAAGTCCTCACTTGTTTTATATTCTATGATGGACCAACAAATTAGGTACAAATATATATATCTTCCACCAACTAAGATATTAATTAATTATATCCAACAATACATAACAAATGATAAAAACTCACTAATTATTTTTATTTTCTACAATTCTAATCTTCTATGATTTCACGCACTTTATTAATAGTTATCAATATAAAGTCAAATCTATAATAGGAAGGAAGAACCCTTTGAATTGTTATGGAACTTATAAACTTTTCAATATTTTATTAACACTAGATCCATAATCCACATGATTAGAACAGTATAAAGCCAAAAGCAACGACTTTTTCTTTAAATAATAATTAATAATTGATTTTGTTGGCATTTCTATTTTTAAAAAAGGAAAGAAAAAAAAAGAAAAATAGTTACTTGTTTGAATTGTGTGATCAATGTGAACAATAATTTTCTTTTAGTCCTATATTCACATTTGGTGATAAATGTAATGAAATATAATGTAGAAACATTATAATATTTTTTATATACTAAGTTGGAACTTGGAAGGAATCTTCAAGTGACATTATAGCTACAAGTTAAAATTTAGTGAAAGGAGTTCGACAAATTGGATATAGTAGAATTATATTTTAATTTTCGTTTTGGATAAACATGTGGTGCAACAAATGAGACTACTAATTAGATGTCTTGATTTCAAGTTCTGCAAATGAAAAAATTTCTTAATAAAAAGCGTATTTCTCTAAAACGATCGGACTTCAAATAATCTACAGAATGTTATGGATCAATGTACAGCCTTTCAAAAAGAAAAGCCCACATTGCCCATTGGAGATGTTGAAAACTTTGATTCTGGACCAACTAATCCTTTGTGTTACTTCTTCAGTAAGGTTGTCAAGTGGGTTGGTTAAGCTCCTAATCGATCCCGGATCGATTAGGAAATGGGAGCGATTAGGAATATTAAACCAATCCAAGATCACTAAAAGATTAGAAGGCCGGGTTTAAGGAGTTGGAGGCTCGGTTAGGGGTGAAGCTAGAAGTTTGACCCGCTGGGCTAGCCCACTAAGAAATCGGTTTAAGGCCTCTTGGATCGGTCCAAATCAAAATCGGCCCACTAGGGAATTTTTCTTTTTAAAAAAACTAGCTAAAATTTAAACCATAAAAAGAAAAAAAACATATAGAAAAGTTTTTTTTTCCTTGAGTTTGATATGGTCATTATAAATAGATTTTTTAATAAGTCTAATTTAATAGTAATTAAAATTATAAAAGAACAAAGAAATAAATGATAATTTTTAAAAAGTTAAGCAAATTAGATTACGACTCAACCTTTGACTCAAATTAACTTGTTCATTTAGGCTCAAACAATTATTGAATGAGTTAGAGTCTAATTTATTTGTTTTGATTCAATCCATTTTAATCTTCCCACCGCTTGCATTCACCCATTGAAGTCACAAATATCCTTTGGTCACGTAAAATTATTTTAAACATCAAAAGATATGTCCATACATCTTTACTTCTTATTATTTGAAATTGGATTGGAGTGCTACAAACTTTCTTCACCTTTTGTCATTCTGTATCTTCGACTCTTCTAGGATCGAAGTAAGAATGTTACATACAAGTTCGGTTGAATTCATAATTTTAGTTAAAATTCTATATTTGTATTAAGACACACACATATATATATATATATATATATATATATATAGATATATATATATATATATATATATA
>JAJONR010009655.1:0-30950 GCA_029582245.1 Solanum etuberosum
CCCCCCCCCCCCCCCCCCCCCCCAGTAATTTTTTTTAAATTATTATTATTATTATTATCTCAGCAACCTTCAAGAGCAGGACTAATTAAATTATGATCATCCTTATCATGATATATACTACTAATAAATAATAACTATTCTCCTAATCATTTTTATGACCCTTGGCTCTTCAAGGTTTTTGCGACCCTTTGCTAATTACAATTACACGTCTCTTAATCATTCTTTGATGAAATACAGGATGAATAAGAAACATAAAAATATACATATCAATATTTCATTACATTATATAGTAAATTGGATTCCAAAATAAAGATAATTAATTAATTGGACAACAGTATAGATTCAACCCCCTCCCCCCCCGGCATTAGCTTAAGTTTTTGTTGGGCAATTTTTGCAAACGATATGACGTTAATTAAAAGCATTTGCCCCACAAGCACAATTATATATGTATAAAATCTAATCTTGGTAAGCCCCCCTTCTGCCAAAAAAAGAAAAAAAAATTAACCAAAAAAAGAAGAAGATGATGTTATAATTGTGGCACGTTGTGTTCAAAATATCAAGAACAATAAATACAATGTAATTTTATAAGTAGGATTAAAAGAGATAGAATAAAAAAGATATGGAGATGTCATAGTTGTGTGGCACCCTTGTGTTCGAAATATCATGAAATAAAATAATAACAATATATTCAGTATAATTTTATAAATAGGATCTGAGAACGATAAATATATAGACAGAGCTTTTCCTTGTCTTTATTAGATAGAGAGGTTGTTTTTGATAAACCTTTAACTGAAGTTCGAAATATCAAGATATAGACAAATACTAGAGATATAGGAAATTCCAATATACAAATATATACAATTAGACATAAGAAATCACAAAGCAAATTTAAGCGACATTTTAGTTGAACTTTTTTAAAGACTCGAATAATTTTTTATTGCAAACTGATCAATTTTTGAAAATTGTCACACCTAAGTACTTAGAAAAGAATAACATGTAAAAGACTTATCTCGGAATAGCCGTACATATAGATAACTCGATTTCCTTCGATCTCCGTGAGTGATCCTGAAAGGGAATGACTTGTAAAAATAGCATGTCGTAGCAATAGAAAATTCTGAAATTCCCGATATAAAATACTCTAGCCGGGATAAAAATGGCTCAAGAACACACTTAGCTTTAATGTAGAGGAGTAGAAGAGTATATATGTACACACTCTTAATTTGATTGTCTTACCATTAATCAACAAGTGTTCAAATTAGTAATGGCTTAATCTTCGTATTTGAATAGGAACAATGCAAGTGATTTTAATTTTTGATATAAGAGAAAGGACACAAATTAAGCAAGTTGTCATATTGCTTCAAATTAAAATACCCCTTTTCACATGAAAATTCAATTTCCAAGTTCATTTTTTTGGTTAATATTTCCTTTTCCTGTTCTTTAGTGAAGCAAAAAGACAACTTTAATATTAAGGAAGCTAGTGGATAATTATTAATTAAAATAAAACTCAGTGCCATAATTGGGCAGACGGCCTTACGAGGAACTCTTTAATTAGACCTATTATTTCTTCGTCCATATTTGACTTGACATACCTTTAAGAAATAATAATAAGTAAAATGGATATCAATCGTTATTATTATAAATCATCTTACTCAATGAGAAATGATTGAAAGTGTTTCCTACTTAGTTAATAATAAGGTAAAATAGATATAAATATGGTATGATAAAAAAAATATAATTTTTTCCAACTGAACAAGTAAAAATGAGACGGGGAGAGTATTTTTTTTTTTCCTTTTTAATGTCAAAGGGAGTATGCAACATTTTATCTTAGATCCAGTCTGGACTTATAAAATGTTGACCCCAATGGACTCATTGATCAAGTATGTGGGTCAAACATATTAAAAAATTTAGCAATTTGCTAGAGATTGAGTCGATTCAAGTACATTTTTAAAAATTAATTTATCCTTTTTTTATATTGATCTTAGGGGAATAGAATAGCCAACTATCTAGACATTGAACGAAAGGGAGATGTGTTGGATATATAATTTTAAAATGTTCGATCTTCAAAAAATATAATAAAATATGTGTTGACTTTTGGAGGATTTTCTGTTAATGTTTGGTGACCGTACGAGGCTTCGAAAGGCTACATAATTTTGTAATGTTGGGGTTTCCTTCAAAAACCCTATATTAATTCTACTGATCAACTAATTGATACTGACGAATATTTATTTTAGTACTTCTCATTTTCTTTAAAAATACTGTTTACTTTTTCTTTTCTTTTTTTTTAAAAATTAGTAAAAGATTAAGGGAATCGAGAACAATGAATCTATATACCTAATGTATATATGGACTCGTGTTGTGATGGAATAAACAAGATCTTTTAATTAACCTTAATCACAAGTGAATTTGGATTTTGGGAATAGAAAAGAAACCTGAAGAAAGTGTTTTTCCGCTCAATGAGTCTTACGAACGTGAATCTGAATTAAGTTAGAGCTTCAAAGTGAATATCAAATACCGAGTGATGGTTAAAAAGACTTGATATCATGGTTATATGTTAATGTTTGTGGATATGACCAGGGGCGTAGCTACACTCACCTTTCGTCGGAAAAAATCATATCGTATATACAAGTAAAATGATAAACAAAGTGGTTAAATAACATATTCTGGACACCTTTGACACAACAATATGATGTAGCCCAATGGTTTCAGACACTTTAAAAGAGCAACAATATGATGTAGCCCAGTTGTTTCAGGCGCCTTAAAAGAGCAACAATATGATGTAGTCCAGTGGTTTCAGGCGCCTTAAAAGAGCAAATTAAAGACATGCAAACTTAAAGTATTCGTGTGTTCGAATCTCACTAGTAGTAGCTCTTTTTTTTCACTTTTTAAGAAGAGTAGACTCACTTTAGCACCTGGACACTCTTCGTGAAATTTCTAGCTCTGCCACTAAATATGACTTCGATTATGATTAGGATTGGAGCTCAAGAATATAAATATGATGTTATATTGCTTGAAATCATAATGCCTTTACTAATGAAAGAAGTAAGTTATTTATAAATTACAAGGCTGGGGCATCACCACATGCCCTTCATCCCTATTGTCGTGTTCTCTAGCCAATTTACCCAATACAGGTACCACTATTGAAATAATTAGTAAAAGATATTATGCATACGAGGAATAACACGTATGATAAGTGCAATTTCAATAGCTTATGTCCTCTATAAAAAGAGATGTCAATTACTTTATATTTGTCACTTTTAATTCAAGTGATAATAGGCTTGTTGTATTTCAAATTAAAGGAGCATTGTCTCCTTATTAACCCCATAGATGGGTAATCACTCTTTTTGACAGTGATCGTATCTTTTCAAAATATTTTAATCAACCAAATAAAATAAAAAATTAGAAAATATTTTACTCCACATACCAAACAAACCCTTAATCTTTTACAATTGAAAAAGAAAAAAGAAAAAAGAAACAGGAGATGACAAATAGGGGAGGAGCTAGAAGTCTAGCTACAGTTTCGAGCGAATCTAATAGTTTTTACACAAATAATATATTTGTGTTACGAATATTTATAAATTATAAGTTTAAAATTCAGTTATTGACATTTGAAGTAGTCATTTTAAAAATTAAAATTCTGAGTTGGTATACTAAAAAATTATGGCCAATCTAGTTTGGTACACATGAATAATGAGCTATCTGTTGTTATTTCTCCAGCATTTTGACATGATGACAGTTGACTAGGACATTATATTGATGATTATCTCACCTCCATCTAGAACAATTTATAATTAAACAAATAATTGTTCCCGTGAAAAAGAACCCTCATGATGAATTGCATGTACTTAGAATATATAATATAAAAAATACAACTATGGAAATGAAAAGTCAATATATATGACCCACTGATTATGAAGATCCTTTCTTTAACAGCGTGAACATGTTGACTTGAAAGAAAAACAAGTGCATGCCAAATGTTGGATGAAGCTGACGTTGAGATTGAATGTGATACCCATTAATAAATAAAATAGTACAAATGGCATGAATGGTAGTGTAGATATTGAAATTTTGTGGGACGTGTTTAATTCTAGTTGGATTTTATCAGAATTTGATTTCCGTTAGAATTTTTGGAGGTTACTCTAAGCCTAAACCCTAGCTTATGTCTATATAAAAGGTACTATATCCCCTTGAAAATACATCTCGAATATTCCGCAAATTCATGAAATTTTTATAAAGAGATCAAATTCAAATCATCTTAGTTCGAGAAATAGAAAAATTAAGGGAGGAACAAAATTATACCCGCATTACTTATCAATAAAATATTCTTATTTCTTTAGAGTTTATTTGTAGTATTTATTTTCCATTTATTCAAAATTTGTTGCTAACATATAGTAATATAATATACTATATTGAGTATTTTTTTTCCCAGTAACTATATTGAGTATTAGGACTCAGGAGTAGATAAATATGTAACTTTACCAACGTGGGTTATAGTTAGTGATAGGATTGCTTCATCCTTAACCAAAGGTCTTGGATTTGAGTTTTGGGTATAGAGAAAATAACGTCACCTTCGAATGAGCTCTACAGTGCACGATCCAAATTTAATCGAAATTTCAATGTAAACTTCAAATACCGAATGAAAAAATAATATATATATATATAACTTTATTAGCTTTTGACTGAAGATACACACTCAAAACATAATCTAATAAAGCAGATTTTGAAATGACTAATGAGTTGTGCGACTAAAAAGAAGCCAAATAGGCAGCAAATGAGGGAGGTAGCTTACTCTTCAGGAGACCGCATAGAGAGGAACCACCCCATTTTTGCGACCATGGTATTTTTATTTGAATTTAAGATTTTCTTTCATTATTTTTATTTTTTAGATGATTCAAATTTATAATCTTAAAAAATTAACGGTAAACAGTATTTGTCATCTAAACAATCCTTTTTTATCTCAATTTATTAAGTTTTAATAACTTTCCAATATAGGGTATTTATTTTTAAATATTATTACGATAATTGAATTGATTTTGTTATGTTATTATTATACGTCTAAGTTAAAACGTTAAATATGTTATTAAAGTTATCAGATGTGCAAGCCAATTTTATATGATAATTGTTGAGCTGATGAGCTAAAATTAATTTAATGATTGACAAACAACTACAGAAGAATCATGTTCTAATTAGCAGATCTTTTAAAGGAATTGGATTGTAAGAATTCTATGCACACAATAAAAGAATTAGAACGATTTGGAGATAACTATTGGTCAGAAGTGGAAAAGCATATTGAAAGTGTAAGAAATTTAGTTTATGAGATAAATGTGTGGATCGATCAAGGAATACAAGTTCAACATGGAAGTATTTCTACTTTCATCAAAGGAAAGAGTTTTGAAATTAGGAGAAATTGGGCGGAGATCGAAATAAATTAAAGTTCAAATAGGATTTGGATTCCTTAACCATATTCCGATGGAATTTGAAGAAAGAAACCAAGGAAAAGTTGGCCATCACTACTCCCAGATAACACCATATTGATTTTATTGAAGCTTACGTGATTCACACAAGTAGATTAATTAATTCTTGGCGATAATTGTTATTGTGAGATTCAACTAATCTTTTCATGAATTAAGCATGTAATTATTTTTTCAATTATAAATAAGAGCGTAACTCAAACTCAGAATTTTTATCGACATATATCAAAGCATGTGATCGATCCAATACATTTAAAAATTGCAACGGCAGATACACAAGTGGATGAATCCAAGCAAATGTCAACAATTTGGGCTTTTGGATTATACGAAAAGACACCCTCATATATCACTACAATTTCTCATGTCCCTCGTGCACCAGCCAACACGTTACGTAATGCTTCACTTTTTATATTTTTCAACCTTTTTTCCTCATGCTTTTTCTAATATATTTGCCTCTAACTACCAAATTGATTCTTTTAAATCTTTTCTTGGACTATGTTTTTCTTATTTTGGCTTTATATATTTATTTAATTTAGTGTTCCTTATTGAATTCAAAGCAGAGTTTATCTGTTGCTTACATATTCGGTCGAATTCAGTAACTTACCAAATAACTTAAGAAAATCAGAATAGCAGACTCATAAACTTCAAATTCTCACTCTCCCTCATATTGAATTACTACCTTGACTTCAAGAAAGTTTCGTTATTTTTGAAAATGCAGATTTTACAACGTAAGAATCTGATGAAGATATCGTTAGCTGTCTGTCTTGACTATGTAATAAATTTTGATTTTGAATGTAGGTGGCAAAAAGTTATCGTTGCATTTTAATTTTCTAGCTAGGAAAAAGATAATTTTGGACAAAAACTTTGACCCAAATTCTTAAAAATTCGTATGTTTGTCTGACTAAGAAGAACATTCGTTATCTTTCGGTCTAATTGATGGAGTTCAAAATGTACATGGACAATAAGTCCTAGCACACATAAATATTTTAACTCAAGCATAAAAGTCCTATTCAAAGTTTTAAAAATGGTAGCCAAAATCCATGACCAACAAATTGTTTCAGTTTACATATATATACTTAAGGATTTAAATTATATACGATTGATATTATGTTATCATTTTTCTAAGTTGTCAAATCGTACTTATGGAGCGTTACATGTAATTGTATTTCAAATAATTTAATTGTATAATATTTTTTTAGTTAATTATCAACATAGAATAACATGTCAACTTTGTAATTGTAATATATATTAAACCGTGCAATTGCATATATAGCAGTTAGATTTCAACATTGACCACCTGAATTTAAAAGTTGTGATGATATTAAAGTCAGAAAGTTGACATCATTTACATCACTGAACAATTAAAAGTCAAATTATTGAACGGTCCCTTGGTAAGTTTTAGATTAAAAGTCTGTTTATTCAAATTCAGGTATTATAATTAATGTATGTTTGAAAATGAGTCAAAATAAAAATACAGAAATATAGTTGTAATTTTTTCATTAGTAGCCACAAAAAGAATTGTAATGCAGCATGGGTGCATGCATGTGTAATCTGCCGACGAGCCGTTATTCTTGAAACAATAATGTTTTTTTTTCTTCTTTCATGTGTAAAATTTATCTTTGTTTAAATATATCAAATATTTTTAAAATTTATATGGCAATTGTCAATTAGTGGTGGCGATAGCTAACAACAGTGATTGATTGTGTGTGTCGATTTGAGATGGTGTTAATTAATAATGGTGGTTGTGGATATACATAGTATTTTATCGTATATTGGTTGGCATTAGTAACTACTCGTGGTTGTTGTTGGTGACGACTGATAGTTAGAAGTGGAATGATATTGATAGCTAACGATGGTGAATGACGATAACGGTTACTGATATATAATGTTGACTAATGGTGATAATTAACAATAGTGATCACTTGATTTAATGATGATGATTGAAAATGATGGCTAATGATAATGATAATTGATTTTGGTGATTGACAGTCGCAATGATTCGGGTTGGGCTGAGGATGGTGGTTGTGGATGGTAGGTGGTATTCATTAACTGTAGTGGTAGTTGTGAATGAAATGATTGGTTATGGGTGGTGGTGATAATAGATAGAGTAGCAATGAAATGTGAACTTTGTAAAAATTCTTAAATAAACATCTTAATGATATAAATTTTTTGTCATAGATCTTAACCATTCAGACCCATTAAGTGGTTGTAAAATAAGAAAAACGAACATAGTACATAATGATCAAGATTTGAATTATTAAGATTCAGATGTTGAAAACAAACATACTTAATTAATGAATAAGATGTGAATATACATACATGGATTAAGATCTGAATAATTTCATTTGATTCGTGTATTGATTCGCTTTATATTGATATAAAGCAAATAAATACAATAGATATGAATCAAATTATATATTGATGCAAAGCGAATTGATATTTTAAACTACTAAAACGTTCAATAATTAGTCAAATCATCGCTATAATTAGTAATTAAGACTCAAAATACCGTTATTTTTGTAAATTTTTCTTATGCAATAGAAATCCGACACACGTTGAGCGTAAATTATAATGGAGGAAAGAAGTGGTACTTCAGTGTGAAATGCATGATATGATGATTCACAAGCTAAGGCTGCAATTTTTGTGTAAATAAATAAATAATGGCTCAGCCTTTGCAGTTTCGTTTCTTTATATTTTTCACCTCTCCTTTTGATCAATTATGTATCATCAAATTTTCAGTTTCCTTCGACATTTTTAGCTTTTTATTTTTTACTATTTTTTATTGTTTTGGTTCACAACTTTGATCATACCGTACCGTACGTTCACGGTTCATCAATTTATAATTTTATTCAATTCACCCAATGTAAATTAATAATTGAAAGTTGTTAACTTGAGTAGAGACAAGATGGTGGGTTAATTAATTGAAGCGTTTGTGTATAATCAAGTAGCTACAGAGTCAACAAGAAGAAAAAATAGGGAAACTTAGATAAATTTCATTAATGAGATATATATTAGTTTGTAATATTACGAATCTTATCAGATTTTGATGTGTCCGGATACGTACACAGATACATATATCTCGTGATACATGTGGTCAAAAATAGAGGTAATTTGTTCTAAATACATTGTAATCAAGTGGACTCGCATGTATCTAGGATACATAACAAATCTCGCTCGTCTCTCTCCTATATATCCCCGATACATGTGAATCACACCAAATACATACAGATACATGACCAATGTGTATCTAGTGTGATTCTTAGGTATCGGGGATACATGATTATCTCGCTCGCCTCTCTCCCCATCCTACTCGTCTCTCTTCTGTTTTAGTGTATCTGATAGCAAAAATACACATATCTAAGTGTATCTTTCTCAATATATGGTAAGAAACTTTTAATAAGTGGTAACATACGTAATATTTTGAAGGTATAACTAATAATAATATATATAGTAGTGAATTATGTCTAATTATGTAGTTTCACTTTATTAATCCGGAAGCTCCACAACACTTTCAATTTTTTTTCTCAAAATATATATGTCACGTTAATTATTGGAGAATTGATTTTCTAGATCACTTACAAAAAATATTTAGTCTTATAGCCTTTTATCAAGAAATTTTTATTTTTTAAATATAAGAAATTTAATAAGACTATTTTTTTTTCTATTCATTTTGTAAGTGATCTAAAGATCTTAATTCCTCTGAAATTACAGAGATTATAATGATACTGAAATTTTATCATAGATTTTGGCTAAAAAAATTATAAATAATATTTGAAATTATATTAAATAAGTATTTTTATTTATTGAATTGATCCATTATTAAATCCTCAAACATGAAATATAAACTTTGAAGTTTTAAAAAAAAAATATGCTTAAATGTTTTTTCAAACTTAATAAAAAAAATTCAAGTGTGTTTTAATTTCAAATAAAACGACTACTTTTAAATATTATTTCTCAGTTTCATATAATACTAAGTAACATTTCTTTTTTTATAATAAAGTTCAATAATCAAACTAATTTTTATAAACTGTTTCTCCACCTTTTCCTTTTTCTTAACCCCCAAAGAATATGATACTCCCGTTTTGGAAACAGTCTTTTTTTTTAATTGAATGATTACTTTATCTGCAATTTTAGGTACATGATCATCACTTTAATGCAAAGTGGATTCCACCGTTATACGTCAAAACAGATTTCTAAGACTCTATACAAATCTGGTGCCTTTCACTATCCAGGCTCGGCTCCACCGTTACAATATATATTCGAGTCACCTCAATCCAATACTTTCGATAAAGAAGCATAAACCATGATGAATAAATATGAATTTATACATTTTTTTAAAATAACGAGTTCAATTTGAATACCTTAAAAAAAATCCTAGAATTTAAATGTCGTATTCATTTCTTCTATCACTTTTGATATAAGAGATTTTTATTTTTATGCATAAGAAATGATCATTTTCTATTAGTCAAATCGTAGGTGGATAAGAGATCTCAATTCCTCCCATTTTTATGAAAGGTGTCAGTATGAAAAAATGAAATTTCTCGTCCTTTTACCATTTAAATAGAAGAAAATATTATTTTTCAAATCTCTTAAATAGTTATAAAAATAAAAATCTCTAGTTACGGAATAATCACTTTTACAGAAAATGGTATCCTACGCAACCCATGAAGTTTGTGATTGGTCATAATATATTAGTGGAAATGAAAAAAAAAGGTGATTTAGTCTTTTTCATTCTTCGTATCTGCCTTTTTTTAGGAATTGGAGCTGATAAGTTTGGCATATCGCTTTTACAAGAATGACAAGAAAAAGGAGAAAAAAGAGGAAGGATTAATAAAGGCATCCAAAGTCGAGCGGTGTGATCAATAATTTTTTTAATTTCAAATTTATTCATAAAGTATTTCATCTTAATCTATCTAATCAACATAAATTTTATACCATCCTTTAAATAAAATAAGTAAATTCATAAATTTATAATCTCAAAATAATATAATCCGTGATCGAAACGAAGAGCTGAAAAGAAGGGGAAAATACATTATCGATAATGGGATATATATGGTACGGGAATAATTGCAACAAGAGAGGCAGTGGCTCCCTGGTTTGCAGACAGCACCACTAATGACTAATGACTAAATTTCCGTGTCCAACTTGGGAATTGCCTTAAAAGTAACAACTCCTATTGAACCCTCGTGTTAAATTTCCTCTCACTTTACCTTTTCCTATTACGTCATAATAATAATTGACAATTTAAAATATTTAAAAGATATATAAAAAATAAAAAATTTACGATCAAAGATAGACTTGTTTAAATTTCGAAATCTGAAAAAGTGTCATATAAATTGGAACGGAGAGAATACTACTACCACTTCCATCAAATACATTTTGATTATCTTCGTCTTAAATTATGTATTCATATTATTAAAATTTTATTATTAATTCTATTTAAAAGTATAAATATTATAATGTTTCAATTTTTAGAAAAACTTCTCAATTGTTAATCTTGTTATTGGTGGTCGATGGATATGATATAAGAGGCGTGTAAGGAAAAATGGATAAGTAATATAGGATAGAGGAATTATATGCATAGACAATTTATAAAAATCTACATGTACATGTAGATAATCTCTATATAAGACAAGTGAAGATTGCGAGGATGGTAAGTGAAGCATCCTTCGCTTCCAATTTTAAAAGAAAACAAAAATGTGAGAGTTTTGAGGGAGGAGTAAAATAAATCTATATACAAATATTAATTAGTAAGTACTTTATAAAAATAAAAACTAATATTTTACGATATGTCAAATTTTATTGATAGTATAAGAAAAAAATTAAGTAAATATGCATCTTTACAATTGTTTTTAGAAGCGAAGTCAGATATAAACCGAGTATATGAATTCTAAATTCTAAGATAGGGATATTGAATGTTAATAATTGGATTCTGAATTAATTTTTGTGCATATTTAATAAAATGATAATGCTATTAAGGATTGTTGTTTTTTCTTTATATAATACTTTTATAAGTACGGATGATTAAAACTATAATGCTTAATTGAATACCTCTATATGATCTAGAATTCGAGTCAAATGGAATGTGTCCATATCTACTACTAACTTACGAGCATAATTTAAAAAGAACAGATCAAATCAATTAAGTCTTATCACTTGTAATTAACTAATTGTATACAATCAAATCATTTCTGTGAGAAATTAATTGATGCATTATCCTCAAAACTTTTTTCTTTCACATGTTGAACAATTTAATTAAGTCTGCAAAGTAGACGTGTGATTTTCAACGACTTACAACAAGTGGTAGCTTTTTCTTTTTGTTTTCCGCCTTAGTTGAGTTTTGAACGTAATTTGCTTATTCATGAAAAGGAGAATACATTAATTTTTAGGAAAGTAAAAAAAAGACAGTTCGATATATAAAGCATTTCGTTTCAACAAAACGTATATTACTACGACAATAACATATTAAGTGAAATCTACTAAGTGGTCTAAAGAGGATCGAGTGTATACAGACTTTATCATTACCTCGTGAAGATAGAAAAACTGTTTAATAAAATTGAATTATCGTACGTACGCATCACGTAAATAACTAAAGTATATAAAAGATCACGTAAAGGGGAGAAGATGAATATCAATATTAATTATTATTATACATGTGTGAGGATGACAAAGACTATTGGAAAAAGATGTATGCCCAATTCTTTGGCTCTATTCACAGATAAGTGCTTCAAACTGTGTGTTCCTTAATTCAATAGTATTATAAACTATTATTATTCTACATTGAATTGAAGATAGATAGATAAACTATATATCCATTCGTGTTGGGATCGGTGAGACAGCATTAATGTTTATTTTGACGTAAAAAATAAATCGAGACCGCGTAATTCTGAATTTGAATTTTATAAATTCTTACATTAATATTAAAATAAAATAGTAAGAATAACTAAGATTTATTTATCATATTAAGAACTTTTGGATAAAAATACAGGACATATCTATATGTACAAAAATTATTAAATTCTCGTGAACTCGTAAAGTATGGTCTATATACCTTCGTATTATATATATCCACTCCCAAAGTGATAGATCTTTTGACTTGGTTCCATTATTAAACAACCTTATCTCCTATTAATAGTATAGAAATAGAAAAAAAGAAAAGTTGTTTCCTACAAGTTGAGGCATTGGGCCACTCTCCCATATATAACGTCAATTGGGCCACTTATGGGAAATCCCTTATTCACTACTTTTACTCATATCGATAGTGACTTTCTTCTTCAAGAAATTAAATCCTCATCGTAAGGGGTGAATATTATTGTGGTGAAATTAAATCCTCATCGATCGAACTCAATAAATTTTGCTCAAATAATAATGTATTTGTATTAAGAAGTTTATCAAATATGTATAAATATTAAGTTTATAATCTAGTAATTAAATTTTAAACTCATCGTTATAAAATTCAGAATTTCTAAAGTTAAAATTCTAGTTTCGTCTCAATTGGGTTAATATTATTTATTTTTTAAGATAATTGGAATCGTGTACTTCTCATATTTTAATAATTTGCACGTAGGAGACCTCTAGCCTACTTAGGTTTTGCTTCATAGTATTATTTAATTAGAATTGAAATAATAGTACTAACTATTTAATTAATGTTAAGTCTTCCTTAAATACCTGCAGAATTAGAGACAAAAACAGGAATTATGGATTTGTACCATTGTGAATATTTAAGGTTTGGGTTGGGACTCGATGAAGTCCAAGAAATAGTACACATGTTACTGCTTCATTCCTTTTCACAATTCCAGATATTTATACGTCAAAGCTAAGAGATTGTGTAGAATATGTCAAAAGAAGAAACACGAAATGAATAAATAAATAATATATGAACTGACCTTTAAATTTATCAGTAAATTTTATTTAGATATTCGAATTATGACATATTTCAATTGAGCATTTGAATATATGATAAAGTAATCAAATTAGATACCTTCAAGAGATAATTATTATGCATCGTCTATGGAGACGAGTCTATGATTTATAGAACATGGGTGCATGCACCATCAAAAAAAGAAGGAAAACCTTTATCAAGCTAAATAACTCAATATCCATCAAGTGCACCATTTAGCCTTTGTGTATCATAGATGCCGTTGGATAAAAATATACCAGTTTTAGAAAATATATATAAAAATACTTAATTTTATGAAGAGACCACATGTTCACGTGTCCCAAATTTTAGCTATAAATTCACTGCTAAGCATATATTATGTAGATAAGTTAATTGCATAAAATTTTTAAACATCAACTGAAACATGCATGAGGTTTTACGGCTTATTGAGGGCGTATAATAAGAAGTGAAAGAGGTTAATCAATCAATCATTGTGCATAATGAAATATGTGAAATTTTGGAATCGAAAGTATCAGATAGAAACACACTTAAATTATATGTTATGATATGATGCACATTCAGTCATTTGATAAGTTCAATCAAATCTCATGCTGGGCTATAGAATAACCCATGTCCTGAGAAGAAGTGACACCAGGTAGCCACTTTTAATGTGTACTATTTAAAATATAATCCAAATTTACAGTATATTTAAAATCTAGCACATCTCTGCCTCTCTTCATCCAACAATTTTGGAACCACTTTACCCAAAATTTGCTTCACTCAAACATGTAACAATGTTAATTACTGGTACGTACATAAAAGTTCGTAAAGAGATGTCAAAGACAACAAGTTACCCTACTACGATCGTTTAGCAATGGCATTTGCATTTCAAAAGCACCAAGACAAAATCACTTGTCCGAAAAATATAAACAAAAAATAGGAGAGTGAATTTTGTTATGTTTTCCAGATAAATGTGAATCCACTTAGATACAATATACCTAGAACAAACTACACCTAATTTGTTCAATGACCCATGTATTCGAGATACACATATCTGGATATATCTAAATGCACCAAAATCTGATAAGATTCAAAATATGTCAAACTAGGGTGTATATAAGTAATTCATTTCTAAAATGGCGTAAATTTCCAAAAACTACTCTAAATTTTGTTTCTCAAAAAATTTACAAAGAACTTAAAAGCTAAAAGCCCATCCAAATGGGCTCTTAATCATGAGCTGACTTTAACATCTCATGTATAGCTGAGTTGGGCCTGATATGAATAAGTCCACATTTTCACAAAAATATGCATGTTAATTAAAGGAAAAATTATTGGATGGGTGCCTTTTAATAAATAATTACTGATTTTAGCGATACTTTTTATTTATTACCATTTATAGCAATACATAACAATACTATGTTAAATCTGCAATATGTATTAAAAGTGAATTATGTATGCAATATATATGTATTATAACTGTTTTTTTAAATATATTATGCTTGTTTGGTAAGAAATTGACACATTGTATTATAAGTGTATTAAAATGTGTGATAAATGTATTATCCATCAATAAAACTTGTATTATATGTGAATAATAAATTGTTCTTTGTAATATGTATTAAAACTGTATTATAAATGTATTAAAGTGATCAAGTGAAAAAAAAATGTTATTGCTATAAATGGTAAATATTTTTTTAATATAGTATATTTATGTAAGTTCCCTTAATTAAAAGATTCAGATTATAAATTTTCAATTTAATGTATAGAGTATTTTGCACAAAGATATGCATGGCAATTACATTAGAACACTCGTATCTTGTGCTGCGATTCATGTGAGGACATTCTTTTAATTTCAAAAATTCTAAGGGAAAAAACAAATTAGTAATTTACATTTTGTACGGTAAACACAATGAATTAGGGTCTTAAACGCATTATTTATGTGATTTTTCCTATTATAAACTTCTTATTGTGGACAAGGGGGGGAAACGAAAAAATAAAAGTATTGAAACTAGCCATAAATTTGGTGTGAATTATTAGTTTCGTCCCCAATTACTGACGATCTTAAAAACACCTCCCTATTTGACTAAGTGAACTTAAATACATGCACCATTGATCTAGTCACATGAGTGAAATACACCCCAAAATTCTCGTCAAGTTGAGGGATGTTTTCAACACTTATCTCGACTTTTTACTAAGAATCTTACGCTCCTACAAGAGTTTGAGACCACTTGCTATGTCCAGTGGCATATCAGGGGTGTATTTCAGTTCAGTTAGTCAAATAAATGGGTGTTTTTAAGACTGTCAATAATTAAGGGACGAAACTAATAATTCACGTCGAGTTTAGGGTGTTTTCAGTACTTCTCTAAACACATAGTGTAGCTACTAGCAAAAAGAAAAGGCTTAAAATAGCTCAATTTTAAGCAAATGACCCCAAATAATCCTTAGGTTCAAAATAAAGACAAATTTAGCTAAATCTTATTTTCTCTATTTCTTTCCTTGCTAACTGGATGAGTACTTTGAATTATCTCTTAATCTTAGATAGTTGGTCATTTTATTCTAATAATTTTGTTAAATTACTGAAGTTTTCATTGATAAAAAATTGTCTCATGTTTTCAAGAGAATAAATTCAACGGTACTTATAAAAAGATCTTCGAAGTAGAAAACTCAGCAATTAATCCTTTAAACATGTTGAATTTATATGCTCAATTTCTTATTGCAAGTTACGTAGAGATCAAAACAAAATTTATAACAACCTCTTGAACCTGATACAACAAAGTAAATGGTTGAAATGGCACGACTCGTCCTACAATAATTGAAACTTACACCTAGTGGGACATAAGTTTTTAAGAAATTGAAATTATGCGAAAATAATTTTGAAATATTATAATTCAAAAATATATACTTATGTCTAACAAATTTATTTTATTTTGTTATGAGACATAAATTTAAGACTAGCACAAAATAAGAGCATAAGAGTTAATGCTCCTTCAAAATGTTGTTGATTGAGTTTCACGTTGTTCCTTAATGTGGGGTACATAATAAAACGTTTGCATAAATATATGTTGCTTGGGTGGCCTTTGAGACATCAGAATTAAATTATTAATAGTAATACTATAGATCTAAATTGTTGACAAGTATAATATGAGGAACTTAAAACCTATAATGAACGATGAGGAGACAATAAATATGTAATATCACTTATAAAACTTATCTTTCCTATTCTTTTAATGGAAGTCTGAATTTTTAAGAATATCAACAATCAAATATGAAAATTTTCTCTATACCAAATATACCCCTAATTAATCTACATAATTTGTGTTAAAATAATTATATTTGGATGTTAGGTCCAATTGTTTGCAAGTATGGCATGTGAGGTGCTTAAAATTTGGAACCATATTATAGTGGTTAGATTATTCAAATGAAGAATGAGGGATTCCTTCATGTATCATGAGTTGTCAGACTTATTGAGAGAAATTAGTTGAAGATAAATCAATAATTTGTATGTGGGAAACAAAATGCAAGTGACACCTTGTTTTCTAGTCACTACAAATACAAATAAACCAATAATCATTGACTATTTTATATTTTATGATAGCGGGGTTGTTAAATCAGTTTGCGTACTACTATATATATATATATTGTTGAAAAATTAATTATTTCAATTCAATTTAAGTAGTCTTTTGTTCATACATTTCAATTACAAAGTTGGATAAAAATTTATGTGATTTGGTAAACATAACAAAACTGTCATCATTCCCCCAACATATGTATCAGATAATCCGGTCTGTCAAAATTTAGACAAATAAAAAGTTTGAACCTAATATTTCTATGTTAATATTCCATAATATTTACTCATTTCATTTACAACTAAATCACCCTTGTATTGTGCATTTTCCATGTTATTATTCGAATTTGTTTGGCATGACTGCATGAGAGCTGACTTGTCTTAGGCAGTAATTTACCCAGTTTAATGTATATGATATACTAGAAAGCTAATTTATTATCTAACTTTCATTCACTAACAATATTAAGATTTTTAATTAGTTGCATTCTATATTTCTATATCATCTTTAAAAAGACGCTAACTTCTACCTTTTAAGGAATTTTATTCTAATCATACCTTTAAACCTGTTTTACCTCATCAGTTTCTTTAAAAACTATAATTTCCCAATAAAATCGATAAAAATATTTAATCAGTTCCTCTATATATTCTATGAAAGTTCCCAGACTCAATATTTTAATATTAAACAATATACGTAGTTTGTAATCGAATGTTAACTACTTCAATTTAAATTTAAAAATTGATCAGAATGTTCTAGTTTTTGTTTAATACCGTTGTTTCAATTTGAATGTTGTAGTTTTTTTTTTAAAAAAATAAATTCTAATTGTGGTTTGAATGCTTTATTTTGTTAATAAAAACACTATAGTTATGAATTGAATATACTTTTTTAAAAACTGAATATTGTATTCTTGAATTGAATATTGTAGTTTGTTCTAATATGGATTTAGAAAATTAATTTTCAAACATGTCCAGAAAGTGGAGTAATGATGGCATAGATTACATTCATCTATTTTTAGGAAATCGGTTATTATTTAATGCTAAAGTTTAGAAATATTAATATACTTAAATCATGCTGCCATCGTTTTTCTATTTCTAAAATACGCTAGATATAGGATGTGAATATTTGTAAGATTCTCTATGTGAAAAAGTAGTATGATGATATATGTAGTTAAACTACCCTAATAGTTTCTCGCTTTTGGACAACCATAAGGAAAAAGAAGTCTTTGGAATAATAGTGTTATTTCATTTATGTGTGCACTATGCATTTCCTTTTTGGGAGAAAGAAAGGAAGGTACTCAATCTAAAGCAAGCTCAAGAAGCAAATGGATCATAAAAGTATAAAACCTCAAGGTGAAACATAGATATAAGATGTAACATTGGAAAACAAAATGGTGAAAGGACCACAAAGTAACAGGATAAAGTATATGCCACAAACCACCTTAGACTAATCATTAGATCTAGAAGCTGTTTATTTTAATGGTTAAACTAAACACATGGTCATCATTTTCCTTTTTCCCAACACCCCCCACTTACCTTGTATCATTTGATTTGAGTTAGTTAATCAATTACAAGAAATCCAACTAGTTCATGTTCCCTTTTGTCATTTTGCACCCTTCACAACAAGCAAGGAATAAAGATCAATCATCAAAAATCTAAGTGACTAGAAGATTCACATTCTAGCTTAGCTTATCTTTAACAAAGTAAAAATAGATAGATACTTTAATTGAGCAAAATGCAAATGTTGTTCCTTTTTGCTACTCATATTCAAAGTATCAACATTCTACATATGAATGCCTCCTATTATATCATGGCCTATCAACAAGACAAAACATTACAATTTGGAAATTGGTGATATAGCATGATGGAACCTTATGTAGTGACTCCCAATTATTGCTCTCAAGTAGATGATCATATGAAACAGGGGAATCTAACAAGGACTCTACATACAAAAAAGAATTGGAGAATAGGTACCAACCAAACCAACTTGTGAAAACAAGAAATTTCACACCCAAACAGTCCCTTAAAACTAATAAGCAAAGATAACCTTTTTCTTTCAACTAAGACTTACTACTCTTTTTTCAGAGTAAATCCCAGTTGAATCGAGGTTGAGCAGAGGAAGCATGATTATTATTGCTTGGCGTCGTGGTTGAGTAATGGTCCAGTAATGGCCCTGGTGCGGGATCAAATGTTTCCCACTGTGTAGTTATGACAACAGAACCCGAGGCTGAGTGCCTGGATGGCTCCTGATGTTTAGCTTGTGTAGGCGAATTGGCGAATGAATGCCTGCCGTTCTGGTTTTGAACAGGGGACGATGCTTGCTCGTTGGAATACCTACGCTGGTGCTGTTGAGGAGACGGGGAGGATTCTTGTTTCGGAATGTGATTCCCGTTGCTCGATGGTGCTGAATTTTTCATCTTCAACACATCTAGTGTTTCGACATATTTTTGCACTCTTTTCACCTGTGCAAAAACAGATACCATATCTTAAGTCCATCCTTAAAGCAACGAATCGAAAAGCTCAATTCGCTCTGCTAGTGCAGAAATTAAGCTAATTACCTGCATTTTCCTCTGCAATTTAACATCACCTTCAGCTACAATTCCATCCAATTTAAGCAATTGATTCATCAACAACTCAATCACTTTAACCAAATCCTTCTCTACAACTTTTGCACCTTTGGATATTATCGATTCAAATGCAGACACCTAAGCAATCCAAACATAAATATAAGCTTTACTAAAAACCAACCAACACGAATATCTTATCTATCTCTAAGCCTAAGCCAATAAAATAAACATTTGACTCATATACACCGACAGTACAAAGAATTTGAACATGTTATAACAGATAACCCGTCTTATTTAAAATAATTTTTTACCTGTCCAGCAAGCCTGTCGACTTCAAAACTGATGTCTGCTATAGTTTTAGCAGCCTTCTCCATCTTAGCATTCTTTCTCAACTCAAGGTACCGTTTCTCTTGGCAAAGTGGATCTTCAACTACAACAATCTTCGACTTATCCTTAACACCAGCAATATCAAGGAAAGCATTGTTGTCTCTTTCTTTGTCTTTGTACAACAACTTCTGATCTTGGTGGTGCAGCCCTGTCGGCCCAGTTAACATCTTCTTCAATTCCCCTTCAATTCCATTACAATAATGTAAATTCAATATTGATAAACTAAAATATGAAAGAAAAAAATTAAAAGTTTTTTTTTATTTATTTATTTGACTTACCAAAAGTTGCTTGAGGACTGATATTGATTTCATGGTAAATTGAGCCATACTTGACCCGGACCCGAATCGGAGGTGGAGGAGGACGGTTTTCCGAATCCGGGTTACGCTTCTGAACCAACATTCCACCGGGTCGGACTTCCCATTCGTTGTCGGCAGCGGCACGGTCTCTACCGGCGGCGGAATTGTCGTTCATTATCGGAGGCATAGCGGTGGTTTTGGTCTTCATTCGCATCATTTTTTTTTGGTAATGGTAAAACAGAGGATTATTACGAAGAAATTAAATTTAAATATTTGCTGACGTTGAATTTTTAAGAAATCAGATCAAACCATTGACTTCACTGTACATATCCATTTATCTTTTCCCAAATCCAAAAACAGTTGTAATTTTAGAGTTTTAGCATTAAGACGAACGCCACGCGTGAAGAAAACAAGAGGAACAGCAAAACAGTAGACGCACTGCTGCCAAACTTTCCAGCTATTATCACTTGTCTATTAACCGCTTTAAGCAAAGAAAGAAAGAATCAATACCAAAGATAAAAACACAAGCAAAAAGAAATAACAAATTCTAACCGGAGAATCAAGAAAACTCTGTCGGCGACCCGGCGATAAATGCCGTAGAAAAAGTGGACTAAAGAAAAATGGTAGATCTCGTTAAAGAAACAAATGGGTAAGCGCCAAATTTAGTGAAACTATCGGTACAAATCGCAAAATAAACCGATTTATCCGATCGAAAAAAATTGCTAAGAATGAATTTTAGTATCAATGTTGAAAACTTGAAATAGATCAGAAACAAAAAAAAAAAAAAGCTAATATTTTTCTCTCTTTTGATTGGTTGTTTTTTTGATTTTTTTGTTGTGTGTGGAGAAGGCTGGAAGAAGATGGGGGACAGAGAGATGGAAAAAATACGATACTACAAAAATGTATAAATAAATGAATGGACAGCAAACAGAAGAAAATAAGGTGAGAACTCTACTACATATTTACATTATATAATAATTATAATAATTTTTGAACTTTGGTAGTCTATTTAATTATTGGTAGGGCATCACTTTATATGTATATTTCTAGAGTAAGTCAAGTCATGACAAATATATAAGAAATAAAGGAAGGCAGACAGAGAAGCTGCCAAAAGCCTTGTGTTTAAAATCTATTGGAAAATTACCATGTTTGATATAAAATACAATCTAGAAAACTAAGCAACAGATTTAAGATTTTACCTAATTTACACGCAAAAAAAAAAAAGAAAAAAAAAAAGAGAGACAAAAATTGTCAAAAATGAAATTTTTAAACAGTTAGAAAATCCCTTTCACTTACAGAAGTTTTTGAGGTTTAGTTCAGGCGTCGCCTTTGTCTTTCTTATTTTTTGATTTTATTTTACATTTTTACCAAAAAGTTCTTGAAAAAAATTATTTTGTATATGAATTAGATTCACTAAATTGCGAAGTAAAATGAAGTCTTACCTATGATACGACAGTAATAAAGTATTGGGTAACGCTAAATGGTCAGAAAAATTTCACTAGAATTTGATCAGAAATTTAAAAAGTCTATAATATTTTTTTTATTTTAAAATAAACTAATCTTTTTTCTATTTTTTAATTAAAATTCTGGCGAAAAGAATTTTTCTTTAAAAGTATTTTGGTAACTGCGGACAAGTAGAACAGTTTGGTCAACTTCATTGAACCAATTTGGCTAAAATATTTAAACAATTTCCTATTTTAACTCCTCAAAAGAGAAATTAATCACTTGGGTATTAATTAATTCTACTTACCTTTTCTTTTACAAAAAAATTAAGTTGGTCTACAGTTTTATTTATTCCTTTACCAAATTTAATATAAATGCATTATTTAAAGAGCTTTGAATTTGACCATAAAAAATCACCAACATGGCATCCAGCTTTTTGGCACAGTATATTTTTTGTCAATTTGTCTATGTGTGAGGCAGACTTTTTCTTCAAATAATATACTACAATCAATTTTTTCCCAATCTTTTTAATTTAAATTTTAAGATTTAAATTTTAACAAAAGAAAATTTTACCTAAAAAAATAAAAAGTAGTCTAAATGGGGTAATGTTTTTGTCTTTTAGTCAGTTAAATTTATAATTTATGTATTTTTAGCAGCCTTCATGTCTAGTCTCGAAAAGTTAATGTACTAGGGACCAATTGTCATTCAGACTGAAAAGATAATAGTATCAGTTTAACCTTTATATATTACTTCCCCCTTTTAAAAAATATATTTTAAGACTATGATTAATTAATGTAAATTATTGTGATAAATTAATTATATTGTTTAAGAAGCATATAAAGTTTAAAGTGGATAAGAAAACAAAGAGAGTACTAACTGTGAGAAGATTTTTACATTTTTAGATTACTTAAAAATAATAATTACAAGTATACTATACATACAAGTAAAGGTTTATAAACTAATTATATAAAAATCAATTATAGAGAGCATTATGTTAAATTATAAGTACTAATATTGCAAAATTTCTTTATTTTATAGGTATACATACATACAAGTTAAATTTAAGATAAGAAAAGAAAATTACTATAATCCTAATTGAAGTACTACGTCAACATACCATTGCCAACCTTACAATACAGTAACACCTACGTCACAGAGGCGGAGCTAGTTAAGGGCTAGAATTTTATTTTATCTGAACTACTTCGAGGAAAAACTAAATTATTTTATATATACCATATATGCTAGATATTGTACGCCTTCTTCTAGTTCTAGTAAATATGTTTATTTTTTCGTATTTTGAATGAAATTCTGTTCCGCTACTTTCATTACACGTGTCAAGTTGTTGGACCATGAAAGCCCGACCCGCAGTCTACGGTGACTGTATCTTTAACATTACCTCTCTTGGAAGCCATGCCAAATCTCCACCGACACTATTTGGACGGCTGGATGAGCGCAGCTTTTGCTATCAATTCCACGTGTCAATTTGAAGACCGTTGATGTGATTCCCACGTGGTCCTCTATTTTTCTGAGTTAATACCGTGGTCCGATGGAGACGGTACAACCCACTTGTGTATAAAAAGGTCAATGTATAGGGGCCGGTCGTTACTTGCTTTGTCTGTTGACTATTTTTATTATTATTATTATTATTATTATTTATTATTATTAGTATTAGTATTATTATTAGGGAAAAAGGACAAATATCCCGAACGATCGTAAATGGTATGTAGATACATTCGTCATACTTTTGGGACATTGGTGCTCCTGTCGTCCAAAAACTAGAGCATATATGTCCTTGACTCTAACGGAAGACTAAATAAAGACACGTGGCGCAATCTTATCTGTCAATTCGATATTTAATAAATATCGGGTCGGTGGATAAGATTGTGACACGTGTATGTCCGTTAGTATAAAGGTCATATATGCTCTAGTTTTAGACGGAAGGGGCACCAATGTACCTAAAGTATGACGGAGGGTATTTGTATACTATTCACGATAGTTCGGAGTATATTTGTCCTTATTCCCAAATACTTTATTTTCATAACTAATATTTCTTACATCTCAATAAAATTGCTTATGATTCTGAGGACTAGTATATAGGACTGTCAATACATGTCATTTTTTTTGTATGAAAATATTAGTAAGGGATTCCTTTACCTCAAACGTTACAAGTTTAGTTCTAAAAATAGAGAAATTTTATAGATTATTTGCCAATTTCTTAAAAGGCTAAAAGTATTGTTTTTTTTAGAAAAATATTTATTTTAGGGAGTGATCAAGGTGGTTTAGCTAATTTTCTTGTGGAAAAAACAAGTGTTTTTGAATAGTAATAAATGCTGAAAGAAATATTTGCTCTGAAAAATACGTGTTTTTGATTATTTTTTTTAAGAACAGAATATCCATATAAAAATTCTTAATTACCAAATTAATTAGTAATAATTTTATTTTTTTGTAATTTGACATTTAAAACGTGGTCAGACACAAACTACTAACAAAAATACTTTCCAAATAATTTACTCAAAGTGCTTATTACTCTCTCTCAAAGCACTTCTGATTAGAATTATAGTATATCTCAAGAATATTCTACCAATCCCAAATTCAGATTAATTGAACTAATGAATTTCAAACATCAAATACTTAAAACAAAAGAAATTGTATGAATTCAGTATGATTCTTTTAAAAATAAAATAAATAGATTAAAAAATTGCTTAAAAAGTAGTGAAGTAATTTTGAATTTGGTAGTTTAAAACATACTAAAAATACTACCATGATCACTCTATAAATGGAATTGCTGTCAAACAAATTAAGACAAAATAAGTAGCATATGATTTCATCAATTAACTACTTAAGTATTGCTAGGGTTCCCTAGCTTTTCTTGTGGGCAAGCAAGAATACATATTATTTTGGAGTTGGTCTATAATTAATTAATTTTTTTTTATAAAAAGAGACAGTGTACCGACACTTTGAATATTTTAATTGATTAAAGTAGTTATAGTTTATTTATTTGGTAGAACGTACGTAGCAGTGGTTTCGTAGAAATTCCGTGGGATTAAAGTTTGAATTTTAATTTACAAAACTTTAATTTTCTGATGTTGATATTTTACCTGCTTACATCGACAAGTGACAATGCCAATAGTCGTTTCCTTTTATGTTTGTATATGTAGGATGTTACCTCATTTTTACTTCCTCCTAATAGTGGTAAATATTATTTCGTCTATCACAATTTATAAGATGTAGTTTTATTGAATATGGAGTTTAAGAAGGGAAAAAAAAATAGAATGTGTGATTTAAAATAAGTCATAAATATTTATGTTCATATAAATTATCTCATTAGGAGTAAACTTAATAATTTAAAGTTCAATTATTACTAAATATGTCATTTTTTAAAATTGACTAAAAAGAAAAGTGTTCCGCGGTCCATGTACTTTGCCAACTTGTTTAACTATCACTTATCTTTTTACCTTTTTTGTTGTTGTTATATGGAGGACACATATTAAAGTTGTTTGTCGGAAAATTTTGAATGGGTATAAATTAAATTAGATTTGTAAAAGTAGGATTAAAGATAAGTGAATTAGATTCGATCAAGTTTCTTTTTCTTTTGGTAAATTAGAGTAACCAAAAAAAAAAGGATAATAGAAAGTAAAAAGGTTAATAATGTGATAATTTTGGGATGGAAAGCAAGAAAGATGTATATTGAGCTCTTCATCTGAAATTGTGTTTTAGAGGTGAGAAAAATGAGATATGATCTTTATTCCATGCAAGAGCTTATTTATAGGACAAAATCCTTTGGGTGATAAATAAGAAAAGGCTAGTTATAATACATTAAAGGAGGAAAAGTTATTCTAAATAGTGTACTCAGTGTTATCACGTGAATAAGATCTGATTCTAAATTCAAAATTAATTTGTGCCTAATATATGGAGTACCCTTGTAAATTATTACCCTCGACGGCGAATTTTACCTCATACAAAGTTAGAAGGTTAATAAGTACGTAGTAGTGTCTTGTCTCAATATCCTTACCTATTAGTAGTTATAGCATTGCTCTTTTAATTTCTTGTTTCTATCGTATTAGTTGTTGTAGTTACTGTTCACATGAATGTTTTGTTATGCTTTCACTTCTATTAGAGTACTTCTTTTTCATGACTGCTTTGAACTGTTTTTCTTTAAATCGATGATCTATCATAAATAATTTTTTTATCTATAAGGTAAGAATAAAGTCTACGTACATACTCTATTCTCCTTAATCCCCTTTTATAGGACTATACTCGATATATATGTTGTATTAGTCATTGGCAAAATTGGCAAAAATTGTAAAAAAAGACTTTAACTTGTCAATACATGATTTAAATCCAAAGCAAAATTATGTTACTTTAACGAGGCTATAATTGGAACGGGCTCATAAAGAGAAATATACATGGAGACAGAAAAGTAACACGTTATTGTTTTGTTTGGTGTCTAATTAATTTTACCAAATAACAATAGGACTTTATTTTAACATGGAATATCTATGATGGATAATAATTAATTTATGAACTTGCATCTTGAAATGAAATGCGACCAGATAACTAATTTTAGCTAAAATTTGATCATAATTTTAAAAGTTTTATTTTTAAATATCTATTTGATTATAAAATTAAATTAAATTTTGAATTTTTAGAACTTCCACACTCCACTCACAAAACTTCAATATTTTTTCAAGTAGAAAACACGTCTAACATAGTTTCAAATTTCAAAACCTTAGATTTTCTAGTTTTAAATTCAAAATTTATGATCAAACGACAGCTTAATCTTTTCACTTGATCATATTTCAGGAAACTTAATTGTAAATCAATCAAATTCAACGATATTCCTAATCTTTAAACAATCTTGATTATATTTTCATCTCTGAAAATCCATTGACATTGTATTTGGGTTCAAAAAGCTTATACATTCTTATTTTTAGTCATAAAATTAAAAAGTAATTTAATTATAATTTTTTTTATTTTACTTAATAATTTATATCCATATAAATATCTATAACTTGTTATAGACCAATTTTTTTATATATATCTATAACTTGTTATTGACCAAAAAATTTTATAAAAAAAAAAACAAACCTTTTTTCTTAAATTTTTACTTAATCAAAGAAAAAACACTTAAAATAGGATGGATGGAATAGTAGTAGAAGCAATAATCTTTATGTGGAAATTAAATGCAAACGATGGGGCAATTGAGCAGTATTTTCAGGTTCTTAATAAAGACCTCGAAATTGAGTTATGATTGATTTTGGAAAATCGTAGTAACGTACGTTGACTAAAAAGTCCAAACTCTCATCCATTCTTATTGTGAGGGTGATAATAATCGACTAGACATGGCAACCACCAGGTTCAATTCAACACGGTGGCGCGAAATTAGAAATTTTATAAAGCATGTTTAAAATTTAATATATATATTAAAAAATAATTTTTGACTGATATACTTTGTAAATTTTTTTAATATACATAATAGAATTTTCAACGATATTCTATTATTTATTTAATTACACCAAATGGTTCTATGAAACTATCTGTCCTAAATGAGAGGTTGTTATTTCTTAATAATAAATGATGATTACGAACTTTGTTTGGATAGTTGTTACGTAGTGTTTATATATTATATTATATTGTATTATGTTGTATTATGTTATGTTGTATTGTTTTAATAAATATTAAATAGATTGTGTTATTTTTTATTGTTTACATGTATAATGTCACACATTAATAATTTGAAAGACAAATCTATAAAAATAAAAAGTAGAGTATGTAATATAGCTACTATTAAAAGGTAGCGTAAAAGACAAAATTAGATTATTAAATAATAAGTAAAGACAAAATGAGAAGAAAAAATAAAGGTCCTGATACGATCACATCAAATTGATCGTTACACAAAATAAGACTTCATCCCGATGTGGCAGACCTCATCCCACTACAGCGTCCCCGCCCTGGCGGGAATTTCCCGCCTTGGCGGCTTGCACGGAGACAGAGAGTTAATTAAAGAGTTTCAAACCCCCATTTCACAACACACCTTCAATCCATGACACTCAGAAATTACCCGTTCACGCTAAGATCAGTTTCGGGAGTTCTACTCACCCGAATTTGATTCCGTAAAGTCGTACGGGTTCCTTAACGTCTTAGCTATCTACTCATGTGATCAAATTCATAATTAGATCTCTCATTCATTACTAGATTTCCCTAGACATCACTGACTCAGATTTCGTCCAAATCTGGACTAGGCTAGGAATTTCTAAGTTACTACTCAAAAGTTTTCTGGCCCCAATTCTTTCCCCATTGGCTTTTTCCTAACGACGGAATCAGGTCGTTACAGTTTTAGGCTCCAATTCAACAACTAATACCCTTAGAAGCTTTTAACAATGGCTTCAAAGATATTTACATAACGAGCAACAACTACAACAGTGGTGGGTTTTGGTGGACTCAACAAAATTGAGAAAATTGAAAATTATATTCGATTTTGTTCATAATGGTTAATTCGGTTTGAAAATGGAAATTTGAAATCGATTTGGGGGAAACCGTTAGTTTGGAGGATACAAGTGATAAGTATAGTAACGGGAGCGGTAAGAATAACTTCATTTTAACGTTAAGGGCATAGTCAACCAATAAAACAAAGTTGATGGGTATTTTTGATCTTTTTCCCCTTATATTTAAATTAAGGAAAAAAGGGTCAAAAATACCCCCTCAACTTTCATTTATTAGTTGAATTTACTCTTACCGTTAAAAAGAATTTTTTTTTACCCTCGCCGACTTCAAACTTATCACTCGTACCCTCACTTGGATGGTAAACTCCAAATCAACTAAAATTATCCAATTTCGATTAAAATGACCCAATTTTTTCTTTTAATCCAGCCCGATCCACTAAACCAAACAAATTCATACCAAATTAAAACCCCAAACCCTTCTCTCTAATCTTTTTCATCTCCTTCCACCATTGAAACACTTGATGCTGAAATCGCCGGAGGCACTTCGCTCAATTTTTTTGTTTGGGGAACAATTTCACCATTTCATTTTTAACAGGGGAATTGATTAAAAAAAAAAGGCATCACCAATATATAAAGTGCCTGATACTGTCACACATTGGAATAACATAAAGTCATCTCAAAAAGACACAAACGAGCAAGGAACAGAACAAAAGTTATGTAGTTCTCTAAAAATCATCAAAGATAAAATTGTCCTGCTTGAATATTAAGTTTTAACAAGAAAATGAAAAATCAAGTGATGGGAGGAATCAAAGAAAAGCTTGAACTAGTAAGTGCACCGCCACCAAAACCTCCAAATCCACCATAAAAAGTGTTTCAACGGTGGAAGTAGCATGGTGTTTCAATGGAGGAAGAGATAAGTAAGATTATAGATATGGGTTTGGGGTTTTAATTTGATATTAATTTATTTGGTTTAGTGGGTCGGATTCTGATTAAAAGAGAAATCGGGTCATTTTAATCAAAATTGGGTAATTTTAGTTGATTTGGGGCTTTCCATCCAATTGAGGGGTACGAGTGATAAGTTTGTAGACGACGAGGATAAGAACAATTTCATTTTAACGGCAATGATAAAGTCAACTAATAAATAAAAGTTAAGAGATATTTTTGAACCTTTTACCTTAAATGAATGCAATACAGCCATACAAGCAAGGTGTTAGTTTTCCATCTTATTACTTATATGTTATATGTTATAAACTCAGTTGGTGCGACGAGGTTACATATGGGGTGAATTTGGTACGAAGGAAAACATTTTCTAAAAAATATTTTTCAATTTTCTTGTGTTTGGTTGTCTTAAATATTTTGGAAATGTTTTTTAAATCAACTTATTTTCCTCAAATTTAAGGAAAATGACTTTCCTTAAAAAATATAGGAAAACATTTTCCAAAATTCTTCTCCAATCTCAAATTACAATTTTTTTTCTTACTCCACCCCGTACCACGACCCTCCCTATTAAAAAAAAATTATAAAAAAAATTAAAATCATTTTATTCTGTCCCTACCTCGGCCTCCCTACCCCAAACTAGCCTCTCCCCTAACCAAAAAGAATTAACAACTTGAAAATTTATTTTTGAAAAATAGTTCAGATATTAAAATTCTCAGTTATTTTACCCCGCTGAATTCTAGTATACCACACATCAATCTAATCAGCATCATCATTTTGTAACTTTCATCTTCTCAATGTTAGAGTTATTGACTGACGAACACTTTGCACCATATAACATAGTATGTAGGTCTAACCATCACTATATAAAACTTGTCTTTTGACAGCATCTTCTTATCACACAAGATTTTAAATGCGAACCTTCATTTCATCACCAATATGATGTATGACGTAATCATTGTCAATCTTTCATTTTCTTTGATAGTAGACTCAAGATACTTGAAACTACCTCTTGTTTGGATGGTATGTGTATCGAGCCTCACTTCCATGCCATCCTCATGTGTTATGTCATTGAACTTGCACTTCACTACATCAAAAATGATTTTTAGCTGCAATTAATTAACGACAATAGCTAAATTGCCGCTAAATATGTTTTCTTAGTGACAACTGACAATTAACACTATTTTCAAATGTCCCTAAAGCCTATAACGATATTGGATTAAATGACAATTAACTAATGTCGGTAAAGATTTTAGCATTCTTTGTATGTGCATATTTATTGTCACTAAAAATTATATTTATCGTAGTACTTCAAGCTTATTTTGTTTTGGTCCTATTCATTCTGAACCTTTTACACTCCGAAATCGGTCTCCAAACCTTCAACTTAGCATTAATTCAGCTCTAAATCCCATCAATCAAAATTATATCATCCACAAATAACATATATTATGACACCTTTCTTTGAATTTGTCTCGTCAAAGTATATCTATCACTTCACGATAAATATGATGAGAAAATTAAATAGACAGTAAAAATTCATCCAACGAACTCTGGCTTTATCCATGAGTTTTTTTTAGTAGGAAGAAAAGAAATTCTAAAGTGTAGAATCGATCTTTTAGGGACAAAAGAAAGTTCATATAATCAACTAATTAGATTAGGATGATGATGTATCCACATTTGAATCTTGGTCAAACTCTTTCTTGAAAAAAAAAAAAACAATTTGTCGTAATTACGTGCAAAATAATATGAAATCCTTGTATGTGGACATAATATAACCAAATTAGGGATTGAATATATAAAATTTAACCTATGATCAAACTCCCATATGCGCTACAGCTACACATTTTTATATCTTTTCCATTTTCAAAGTGTAATTATTATAAGTTTTACAGATTTAGAGAAACTGCAAGTCAACTAATTATAATCATAATAACGCATCAAAAGATCTTGATCTTCCATCATTTTCATATAT